>CAJVPV010003816.1:0-10783 GCA_910591835.1 Acaulospora morrowiae | reverse complement strand
TTTCAATAAAATTAATAATCTTCAAATATAAATTAAACAAAATATAATTCAAATTGAAAATAAATATAATTATAAAATTTATTATAAAAAAAAAAGTATTATTAAGAAAAATAAGAATTATTTATTTGTTTAGTAATAAATTATAAATAAGCAAATAGATATAAATTTATATTATATTGAAAATTATAGAATAATAGAATTTTTAGTTAATATTTAAGAAGAATTATTAGAAATTCAGTAAAATTTTAAGGATAAAAATATTGTTTTTATAAAATTGCAAAATAAAAATCAAGAAATAAAAGATTGATTATATATTTTAAATTTAATATATATCTGAAGCTAGATATAAGACCTTAAATAATTTTCAATAAATTTATCAATATTATAAAAATAAGATATATTAAGTTAAAGATATTTTACAAATTTGTTGTAATTATAGAGCTATACTTATTGTAATTAAAATTATATCTATTAAATTAAAATAAAACAATATTATTTAAAGATTTTTTCAATACATTGTATATTATCTATAACCAAATAATTTTTTTAATTCATATTTAATAATCTGTTATATTTTAATATAAATTTATTTTTAAAAAATATTAATTCAACTTTTAAAGATTAAGAAAATTTCAAAATATTTATTATTTAAATAAATTATCAAAATTAATTATATACAGTATATATATATTAATAAAATTGATTAGTAATTGCCTATTTACAGTATATAAGTTATCACATCTTCTATCTTAATATTAAACATATAATTCTTTTTATAAAAATTATAAAACAAGTTTTATTCAAATATTAAAAAACCAATTTTTGTTTTATAAAAAATTTTTTATTTTATTTTAAGTAAAATCTTTGATAACAATTTTTATTTTAATTTAATAATTTTTTTTAATAAAATAAATTACTAATTTAAATTATAATAACATCAAACAGAAATTGAAGAGTAATAATTGAAAAGAATAATGTATTAGGGATTAATTAAAATAAGATATTTTCTAGTTTAATTTTCAACTATAAATAAATAATATATAATTGGTTGTGATCCTTGTTCAAGTTGAAACCACTTAAAATAACAT
The DNA here is from genome assembly GCA_910591835.1 of Acaulospora morrowiae. Lineage (NCBI taxonomy): Eukaryota > Fungi > Glomeromycota > Glomeromycetes > Diversisporales > Acaulosporaceae > Acaulospora > Acaulospora morrowiae. The sequence goes on along the minus strand of CAJVPV010003816.1, from coordinate 9,695 downwards.
GACCTTATATCAATCTTTAAAAGAATATGAATTCTCTTTTAAAAATAAGTACTTTTTTCAATTCTCTTGTCAATTCCAAAAACATTTTCAAAAAATTTTTTTCCTATATAATAATAAAATTTATTCACCTTTCCTAAAAATATCGATATCTTAATCAGTAGAATGAATATATGCTATCACTTGTTCACTCTTTTTTTCAAAGTTCCATAAACTTTCAAGATTAAAAATCCAGAAAAAAAAATGAAAAGAAGCTCTTATTTTCTATATGTTCTCTTTTTTCTCAAGCATTCAATCGCTGAGAGACTCAGATTTTGCCACTTATATAATGATTGTTGGTTGCACTGCGTATTTGAGTGTAGATGGCGGAATTTGTTTTGTATTCGGCTGCAATATCAGTGCAATACTCACTGTAATTGTCAACGAGGATGTCCAACCTACTAATAACATTAAGTTGGTTTCTCCAATATCGCAACTTAAAAATCAATTCTACTACTACGATCCATAAACATAATTAAGCATTTCGTATGGTATGACTTCTACCTTAACTAAATGTTAAGCCTTTTCGATTCCTTTTCCCCACGAAACTTGCGATATCTTTCAAGCGACACGTCACTAAAATTACTATTATTCTTGACTTTTCTGTAATTATATTCTCTGTCGTTGTACTTTCTGCTGGTTCCTTGCTATTTTAAGATCTCTTATATCACTTATCGGTATTGTAAGAAAATGGGTTCCAATCAAATGATTACTGTAGGGTTGTTAAGCAAATACAATTTTGCTATTTTAAGATCTCCTTTATATCACTTATCGGTATTGTAAGAAAATGGTTTCCAATCAAATGATTACTGTAGGGTTGTTAAGCAAATACAATTTTGAATATTAGTAATCTCGAAAATATGAATAATTACTTCAACTACATTGGAACCGAATCGATTTGTAATTAATTTTTCTTTGTATATGAGTTAAATCTTTTGAATTCATTAATTAAATTTGATTAAAATATTGTTTGGGGCAAAGTTTAATTAATATTAAATAATGAAAAATAATATGAAAAATGGTTAATAAACTACTTAACATCTCTAATTAATGAAGCCCTTATATATATAATTACGCAATCAGTAACATTCGATTAGACAGTTCTGATTGATTTCAAATAATTTGAATAAATTGGCGAGCATTTTCGCATGTATCAATAAAAAACTTTTTTGGCTAAACAGTTCTCTCAGGGAAATAATCTGCATATTTTTCTTATATAACATATCAGCGGATGTGCAATGCGTCGGCATAGTTAATTAATTCAACTCATATCAGTAATGATAAAATTCAACGGATAGTGCTAATCTAACGAATAAAACATTTTCAGCGATATCTATTTCAAATATAAGCGATGATAATCTAAATAAAATTAGCCGGAAGGCGCTTTGCAAGTTCATGATTATTATCTCGCATATTAGAATAAAGTTTCCTAATGTTTCTTAGTGCAGTTAATTGAAATGATCATGTCTTTGAATATTTTGAATCAGTTTCAGGTCAAAATTGCTATTTCTGATAATATTATTCAACATGAATTATAAACTAGTTATAAGAAATAATAGGCATATTGTAAACTATTTTATTTTATTTACAGTATATACTTGTTTTTTGAATTTTTAATAAACCAATGTTCTTAATTCTTGTTATCATTGGACTTTGAACAATAACTAGGAAGATGGAAGAATCCAGAGCGTATCTATTATATCTAATACACTAAAATATTTAATACACTTAGTTTTTAATTAATGTATACTGTTTATTATTATATCAACTTAGAAAGAGCTACATAGAAGAATATCAGGATATAATGACACTTTGCATCAACTCAGTAATAGTGGGCGGACAGACATTGCATGTTGAGGTGTACAGAATTATATAGTCCTATGCTATGCCCGGACTAATTATCTAAAATTTTTATAGGATAAATACATATTCCTTTGCTTTTCATATGCTACTGTATGAACTTCAGTTTGTTTATTTTTTGTTTTCAACACATTCCATTTCAATCTTAATAAAGAACTACATTATTTATTGCCAACGCCTAATATGTATGGAGTGTAAAGTCTACTTTGACAAATATAATTCTCGGAAATCGATTCTTGATCACAGGCGTTCTTTGGATCTTTTTTATCCTCTCTTTCAGAGCACCTTCTATGTAAAATGTTCTTGTACAACAATAAAGTATTTCGTATTATTCCCTTTTTTTATTGTACTATTACATGTTAATTATCTTATCAACAATAAATATTCTTGTATGGGATACGCAAGAATATGCGATCTCACCATTTTGATTCTTCGACTAGCACCAGGAAGTGATATAATTCCTTAAAATGCTGGTTAATACCGGTTAATAATAGCCTAAACCGGAGAGTACATGCCCAACTTAGTGTTGAACTCCAATTTTGATCTTTTCTGAAATTTACTATATTTCTTCTTGTCGTGCATTTTTACCAATTCTTGTAATGGAACAAACAATACTATAGGAACAAAAAATACAATCAAGTAGGCGTAATATGGGATTGATCGAAACAATAGAAGCGGGCTCGGCGCTAACGATACAATGGTAAAGATAAATTGTGCAATTATGCTAAAAAAAAACGTAGGAGGCATAAAACACGTAAGATTCAATAAATTCGTAAAGTCCTTGAATGCATCAGTCAAATACCTTAATACAAAGGCCAATACCCAAACTTGGTTATTCTTGAATGGATTGAATCGTCGTAATGATAATGTTCGATTGACAAAGGTAATGGAAATGCATGCTGAAACAGTAAACATTATTTGAAGAATTAACAGGCTATCGGAGCTACCCAAAGAGTATCAAGGGTCGAGTAAATTTTATTTACCTATACTCCATACAAACGTGATCAGCGTACAATTTTGCGCATAAAGAACAATCCACTGTTGCTCACGCGTCCAATGTAACCAGCCATTTTCATTTGAATCAGTGGGTATCGAAGAACCATCAGTAAAATAGTGCAGGCAACTTGATTTGAGCAGATATATGAAAGTTATTAGGAATTGAACAAATAAAAAATGATTGTGTTGTAAATATACATACAAAGCAAATGCACCACAAGACATTATTATCGGAAGCGAGAATCGTAAGATAAAATATAAAATAAAACGAGGTAAACCCTGAAGATGCTCTTTATTCTTAACTATAAAATAAAAAAATGAGTATAAATTTATAGAGATCGCAGTAAGATACCGAAAATTATTGGCAACCACCTGTCATCGTAGTCATGGTATCTGGCAGGTGAGGATTGGCGAGAAAAGAAAGTGCCAACATAGGTGAGATTACACACGTAACCCATAATATTTGATATCCTGTGAATGCCGGTGGCAAAAAGAGACAACATGACAGCAATATTATTAGGGACATGGATAGATATACTCCAATTAAAAAAGCAACCCCCTAAAAATAAATGTTTGTTTTTGGAAATCATTATTTAACAGATGCAAACTTATCCATAAATGAATTAACTTTCTTGACTTACCATTCGTAGTCCACTTATCAGTCTTCTTGCTTCCCGAATGAGATCAGTAAGCGCGTATAAACTTGTATCATAATGCATAAATAATCCGCATGGTAACGTAGCAAATGCTGCGCCCAGTGCCATCGGAGATTGACCTTTGATACCACGATGATGGCATAATCCATTCTTTGTCTGTGCGCGGGTATTTGTTGGCTCCATGGCAACACCAATATCCGCCTATGTTTATAACAATTTACTATTAAAATTTTTTAGAAAATACTACTAATGTTTCTATTGCCACATGAATTCATACCACAGCGAAACAGGGTGTATTTAAGGTATTCAGTGCACTACCAATACAACACACCACCTCCCCATATTCCTGAAATATTTTAATCATCTCTGGTGTATTCTCCGGTGTACATTCAGCAAACAGGGAGACATGAAGTGGGATATCATCTACATTTTGTAGATGATCTCGAATTTCCCCAATTCCACGCGGAAGTCGTGCCTTTATGTCGTGAGACTCCAAATAACCATCGCCAAATGAATTTTCATCGCCGGGCGACGATAAGAGTATACAACTATTCCAACTGATTTCAAGTCCAAGTCTTATAGCATAGGCTGTGCTTCGCACGATGAAACAAATTTAAGTTTGGATTTGGATTTTCAGAAGCATTCAAATTTAAGCAAAATTTGTTATCATTACAAACCTTTACTTTCCCTCTCGGCCGTTGGAGAAAAATAGACAAACCGTATTCCCGCCAATCTCAAATCTTCGATAAAATTACATACATCCTTACCAAGACAATAGGTTCACATTTTAATGTAGATAGTTTAAATGTCTCAAAATAATAATAACAATAACAATAGGTGCTCACAGGCTTGGGTTGGTGGCAGAGAGTAGCCATTGCAAGAAATATTTGACCTTGAATAACATCTTGGTAAAATGACTCCTCGTCATTTAATGTTACGTTTTGATCAAAGACAAAATCATGAAGATTTGCATCCAACATTCCATCATTCAGACGATGTAATCTAACCAATTGTGATATGGAAAGGTCTTCGTCTTCTGTTTTCGTGACCAGTTCAATCTCAGGAGGACTGGGCAATACAATGTAAATGCCTTCGGACTCAATTTTAGTGGTGTTCAAGAATGGAATCTTATTTCCGTTCTCAACACCGATCGGTCGATACGCATATGCGACGCATTGCATGTCATTTACGATGGCATTTTCATAAAAATCGTATATCTTGTTTTCCATCTAAAAAAAAATGTGTTCATTCATCTATACTATTAGATCCCATTCGAGAAAGTCCCGAGATCTAAATACATACCTCTCTACTCATAACCTGTAATCCCTGACCATTCCAATAATCCGAACAGTGATCTAATATTATTTCTAAATGACCGTCGGATAACAACTGATAACTTCCTAATGAATTCTAAATAAATCCAATGATGATCACAAATTTTCGAGAAGACATTCATCAATGATCACATACCTTTTTCAATTTCTTCATAAATTGAAGAAATCATGCTAGGAACTTCCCACTGATCATTCCTTATACGTTCTCTTAATGATGGGTGACATGGCGCGCTCGTATATATCTCTTTTCTCTCAACAAACGGACGGAGTGCGTCATCCGTGAATCCAATTTCCTTACCTAAACGACATAAGCATGCTTTATGCGAATAGTGAGAATTCAATAATTTGCTTATGCTATGTTTAAAAAAAAAACAGGATCTCAAGCATACATTGCCTTGCAGGTTTTGTTTTAACATGGATGTAAAGGCTCGAATGCTTTCTATGTTGATCTACCCGCTTACGTCCCTGCAGGACACCGCAATTTGTATTTAGCAACAAATTGAGTCCTAAGGGCTTCAGGCGACTATAAATATTCCAAGATGATGACGGTTTAACTTTGATACTTGCAAATTCATCATGCGTTCTACTTACGACAAATGTTGATCCCAATCTTGATCCTCAAATCTGACGCGAAATTCTGTACTCGGATCTTCGGCTACGTCAAGTACAATGATATCCCCTTCTTCGTTAGGAAATAATATTTGATCAACCGAAGCAAATGGCTATAATCATATAACACTTTAAGGAAATCCTATGACATGAACACAATCTAGAAACGCATTTCCAATGAACTACACAACATACAGAAGAAATAATGCCTTCACGGTCAAGACAGCAAATCATCGTGGTGCCACCTAATGACTCAAATAAATTTGTCGATCGAACGAGCGATGCACCATCCAATGGGTTGCTAAGATACAAAAACTTTTTCCATAATTCAGCTGCAATTAAATGTTGTGATTAATATATGAATCAGACGAATAAAATGCATCCGTTTATACAGAAAGCAAATCTATAATTGCAAAATAAAACCTCGATCAATATGAACATTCTTTGTGGGTGGTGGAGCCTCGGCATCAAATTCATCCACCTCCTCATCATCCTCATACTCAGTCTTAGAAATTTGAAGAGCCTCGAATAAAACCAATATTGTGGCATTTGCAAAACTACGGGTCACCAACCAAAGAACTGGAAAAGCCAGTGGAATCAATGGAATGACAGAAGTTATCGGAAGAACCATCAATATCTCAAAAGCCTGATCTCGGTGACCTCTCATGAGATATCTTACTAGATTGACAACAAACGATGTTCCGAGTACGATAAAAATAAATTGATGCAGAAAAACTCGTTGTAATACTTCCGCCTGCTTCATTATTATTGTGGCAGGCCGAGTTTTCTCTAACGCGGATCTCAAGCAACTCGCCCAGGGTGTTTCCAAGAGAACGAACTGGTATCTTCCCCTATTATGAATGTGTTGATCCCATAAAGCTTGTGATGACATTTTATCAAAAAATGTTGGCTTAAAGACTTGAGATGATTCCAAATATTTCGGTACCGAATCTTTTCGTTCCAGGAATTTCATCTTACACGGAGCGACATCTCCATATAGCATTTCCACAACGTCTCCTTCGACCAAAAGTGTTGTTGGAAAACTTCGGACAACGCCGTCACGAACGACCTTGGCAATGGTAAGCGATGGGACAAACGGGATTTTTATGTCCTAAGTTCGTGAAGTGAGGTTAGGAATAAAACTTCCATAGAAGGAAACGCACCACATATGTATGATATACCTGTATGGTGTTCATTCCACTTTGTTTTAGTTGCTCGACAATATTTTTCGCCCGCTCGATGACTTCTATTGCGACCAACTTTTTTTCTCTCGTATAAAGAAATCCATTAAGTATCGTAAACAAAAATATTAAAATTGCCTCAATCAAAATGGCATTCAGCCGGAATTGAAATGGATCACTTTTTATCGTTCCGTATATGTAAAATGTGACCAATATAAAAAACGTCGAAATCGTGAGAATGATATCAGGGCGGATCAAGAATTCTCGAATGTCTTAAAAGATGAACGGAATTGTAGAGTCAAATTAGATGAACAAGAAAAAATACAAAAAGTAAATAACAGAATATCACATGCATTTTTTCGTTGGTGAAGGATTGCTATGCTCTGCAAGTATTTTATTTGCCACGGTAACCAATTTCCTGGGATGAGGAGACTTACGTTAACACCATAAACAAAGAAACCAAAAACGGCTCACGATGATCTGAATCATTGACCTACTCTAGTGCTTCGACACTTGTTAATCCCCCTTTCTTTGTTCCGGAAGCAGCACCGTCAACCACTACCAGATCACTGGGCAAATTTGGAACCTCCTCGTCATAAGTATAGCATCGCATATTGCTACCTTTATCCAATTCCAATTCTACCATGTACTCTTCATCCTCCAACACTTCTTCCGACACCTGTTTGCCTAATCGCAGCGGAATCGTGTCCGAAGAATTATTCACATTAGATCTGGAGACAGAGCGATCGGATATGGTGAAAGATTTTGCACTACTTGAAAGTTCTATTTGCTTGGCATTGTGATCATAAGGCATTTGAACAATTGAATCAACAGAAAGCGTTTGAGGCAACACGTTATCATCACACACTCGGTCATTATCTGATAGGTGAGAATTGTCCCCCATGTATAAAGTACAAATTTGTTGTTCAGCTTTTCGCAAAACATGTGAAATTTATACCGTTTATCTGTTGATGTAATTGGTCGGACGTAATTAATTAGAAAGTTAACAAATATGGTAGTATCGATACCGTAGTTTATGCAGGACACTTGATTTTTTTTTTACAGATCTTCAAACCTAATTTTACTGTATAACAAAAAAAAAAATTACTGTATACGGTATATTAAAAGAAAAATGTCATCTTGTGTTGATATCCACTTACACAGTGTATTCCTCGAAAAGGCGGATGGTTTGGAAGGGTTTGTTTAAAAAGTATGTACGAGACGATCGACTAAGACAAATTTCTATCACTAGATATACAGCATGTATTTTTTACGATTTAATTGAAATTAGTTAATACCTGTAGATATAGTTAGCAGATAGAATAAATGAGCTCATATGATTATGCTATACATAATAGCAAAAATTATAGGGTATGAAGCAACAATAAGCTGTATTGGTAATAGTATGACAAAGATTTCATTTCATTTTATATAATATCATATTAAAAAAAATCATAATAATAAAGTTTTATACGTAAAATGGATATATTTGATATATTTTTCGGTTAATCAATTTTAGTTATGCTGAAAGTTTTTATTTGTAAAATCTATCTACTAATAAATAATTTTTTTAGAAAATTTTTTTATTAATCACATTTGTTGAGAAGCAATTAAAAATACAGTATTTAATATTCAAAATTCTTTTCAAGTGATTCATAAAATAAATTTAGTCTTTGAAATATATACAGTAGTATATTGTACATAATTTGAATTTTTATTAACAATTAAATTTGTATCAAATTTTATAGCAATATTCTTTGTAATTTAATGAACAATATTATCTTGTTTAAAGTATTTGACAAATATACAGTAAATATAAAAAATTAAAAAAAATTATTTATCATTAAATCAATTTGCAAAAAGTTAAAGTATTCTGATATTTTCTTGATCTTATTTGATATCATATGCTTCTTGGTTTTATTAAATTTTTTGTTATATGTTATAATCAATTTTTTTTTACTGCGAATAAGCATAAAATGCGAGACTTTATATAATCAAATTTTTCTTTTAAAGTTATAATTTAATTTTATTACAATTTTTAATATACAGAGTATATGTTAATCAACAATCATGTGAGTATATACAGTATAGATGCGACATGAGTGTCACCAGTCTGTTTTTTACGCGTTTATTCATTATCTGTTATACAAATTGTATCAGCCAATCATATTGGGATATAAATTGTTAGACACGTAAATAACCATCGTAAAAGGATTTTCCAACTCATTAGAAAATGACAGAATTACAACGTATACAACGTATACATAAAGCGATCAGAGATTTTTTTGATGAAACACCCGTCGAAGAATGGTCCTATATTCATTTTTTAAAAACATTTAAACCTATCATCAAGTCAAGATTAGATATCACACTTCGAGACGAAAAAGCCACGTGGAAGAAGAGATTTGTGAAGCAATTAGAGAAGATTGCTGAAGATGACACGTATACTGAACAGCAAAGAAATAAGGCAATTCGTTTGAAAGAAAAGGTATTGGCATGTATTTTATTACTATTATTATTTTCAAACAGTCGAAACAGTTCTACACAGCCAAAGGACGGTTCCGCTCCCTCCTGAGGTATGACGGTAATTCCCTCCGTGTAGTTACTGTTGGTGTTATATAGCCAATGGACGGTTCCGCTCCCTCCTGAGGCATGACGGTAGCTCCCTCCATATAACACCTGACTTCTTGTTTTTGAGTGATTTGCATTTTATATCATAATTCGATGGTTATAAACCATATTATAAGTCCCTTTTCGTTTTTAGGACTCATTGTCTGCAGAACTCTTCTGGGATAATATTGAGAAAGAAAAAGAAAGCTTGCGTAGAAAGCTAGAAGTGAAAACCAATATGGTATTTATTATTATTGCGTATAATGGTTGTAATGTTTTATTGACATTTTGCCGTAAACTTTAGGACTTGGTCTGCGAAAATACAGAAATTGAAGCTATAGAGATTTTGGAAACTGCACGTACAGAAAAAAAGAAAAATTTGATTATATAAAGTCTCGCATTTTATGCTTATT
>CAJVPV010003815.1:0-10788 GCA_910591835.1 Acaulospora morrowiae | reverse complement strand
CTTGTAATGAAATAGTTAGTGAATAGCTAGATCATGTGGGCAACACGGTGGTCTTGGTATTAAGGATTCAAGGATCATGTACAAATCTGTAACTTGTTGACAGGTGTTTTGCTATGATAAATTATTTAGCTTTAGTATAGTATCATATTGTATATTGTATTATTGTTGTTCAGAATTGAACTAATAAACATACTAATAGCAATTTGATTAGAGGAAAAAAAAAAAAAATAGATAAAAGAATTTTTTTAAAGGAAGTTTACTAGGTTTTATTTTAGTAAAACAAGCATAGCAGAAAACATTTCATTTTATAGAAAACATTTCATCCCCTTCTATAAGAGTTATTTTTCCAACTGAAAGATTACTTTTTCAATTGAAACTTTTGCATCCTATAGTTCTAACCAAGAGCTGTTTTTCTCTTTGCTAAAAAGATATGCTCTTAGAGATTAAGACTGTTTATCAATCCACAGTTCATAGCATATTATTCAAAAAGAAAATTTTTTACAATTGGAATGTTGTGGAGTTTTTTTTTTACCAGTATATTAGTTATATATAGTATAGAATGCACAGAAAAAAAATGAAATTTTTAGGATTGAATTATGTAATAGACTCAATTATCAGAGATAAGGGTAAAGTTCATTATTTCTTGAAGTTTTAATTTAATTTTTCAATACTTAAAATTTGTCCATATTGTCATTAGAGAAAAGAGGTATTTCTGATGGACAGAGAAAACGCGTGAACATAGGAATGAAACTTGTTGCTGAGCCATCGATTCTTTCTTAATAAGTTTCATTAACGTTTATACATCATCTCAATGAATTTCTGTCTAACAAAATATTTTTTTTCAAATCGCAGGACAAACCAACTTTGGATCTAAATTCTGTTACATTGTTTGAAATGTGCATTATATTGAAAAGCATTGCTTACCAACAAGAGCTTATGATTATAGCAATTATTCATTCTCCATCACCACAGTTGTTTAATATATTTGATGATTTCATGTTGCTAGGAAAAGGAGGGATGATCATATATTTTGGTGAGCGATACAAGGCAAAGGATTATTTCACTGGTCTCGGTTTTGAGAGTCCACTATTTTAAGATATTTTTCAAAATATGAAAACATGAGTTGGGAACTGGGTATAAATATGAACTTACACTTATTGGCACACATATGTATTTTTGTTTAGTTTATCCAATTTCATGATGGAGATTGCATCTGGAAAAGATAAAACAGATCGAAATCATATACATCATTTTATTATTTACAGCTCCTTATGTATGTTTTGTTTATCAACGCATCTTAGGGGAAGCCAAATATGACATTGGTCGATCTTCATGAAATTTGAAAAGGGGAAAAAAAGAAAGCTATAGGATTCTTTAGAGAGATAGAAGGTGGAATCATATAAACTTACAAAAGGTTTCATCTCATTGATATATTATATTTACGTTGAATCTTATGAATATGTTATTGATGTGATTTCTAAATTTTGGGAATTTCTCAAATCTTGTACACTTTGGAAAAACAATCATATCTGAGAAACTCTAAATGTTTTCATAACAATCATGTTCCTATTCAAAAGGTTCTACTTGCAACTTTATCAAAACAGAGGTGGTTTTATATATAATTAATCCATATATCTTGTGGCCAGTCTGTTTATTTCATTTGTAATAAGTAATCAGGATTATATTAAAAAAGTGTCTCAAAATCTCTGCAATATAACTTCATTTATAGTTTTGTCTTCTTGTTTTTCACTAGCAGATAGGCTTCAGGTAATTGGATGTTTGTCTTTGTGTTCATATCCCTTCTTTTCATAAACAAATAGATCAATCAAAATTATTTTAGAATATTTTGATATTTATGATGCTGGGTGTTACCTTTTGTGGGATCAATAGTATGTTGAAGAGAATATCCAAAATGGAAGATTTCTCTTTTTCTAATCAATCATCTTTTTTTTTTTCTCTGAATAGCCGAAACAATAACTTTTGGATATGAGAAAGTCATGTATTTGCGTGATATGGCAGCGGGAATAAGAACTGTTTTATACTTTCTTGCTAAAGTTGTTACCGACATTCCACAAATTTTATTGACATCACTTATGTATTCATTGGCATTAATATTGTTCTATGCATATCAAGCTCTATTCTATAAAGTCTATTTAATTGTTTTACTGTGCTATATGGCAACATGGGTAATAGATATGATCGATTGATTCTTTGTAATCATTTTCTTCAATCTTAAAAATGTTTTGCATTTCAATTATAATTTTTTTTTTTTGGTAGGTTACTTTTTATCTTCAATTGTATCAAAGGAAAAACTGGGATTAGCTGCCAAAGGGCTGGCTCTTGTCTATGGTTTGATTTTAAATGATGCCACCTCTAGATTAGAATTGGTCATGTCTGACAACACCTACAAATTTCTGAGATGGTTGTGGTTTGTAAATAATAGCTTCTTTTTATTTGATGCTATTTGAATGTTTGCCTATATTAAGATAGAAAACAACCAATCTTAGGTTTCAGCACAAAGGTGAATTGCCGAAGCCTTTTATCTCTGAGAGCTTAGTCCAAGGGTGTATATATTTGGTTTTATCAAACTTTTCAAACCTGGCATTCAGAAATTCACTCACTTACTCACTCACTTACTCACTCACTCTCTTATCTTCTTTCAATTGACGTTAAATATGTACAGATAGGTAGAGATTCATATACAATCATTGAACTTTATAGTTTTAAATACTATCTGATAATTTTACTGTATATTATGTTTTGCTAATTGTATTCGCATGGGCTTTTTTTGCATTCCTGTCGATAAAACTGACTAATAGAAGCAAACAAAATAAGGTCAATATGTAATTCTTGTTAAGTTCTAATCCTTGTATCATTAGTATCTAATTTTTCCTTAAAATTGTAATATATTAAAAAAAATTCTTTGGCTAGGCATACTGAATCAAATTTGGAACACATGAATTTTTATTATTATTTATATTGAACTTTTAATATTAACTAAAAAAAATCTTGAGTACTTCGGACGTTTGGTATTTATATATAAATTATAGATATAAAATTCCAACATTTTATTTTTTTAATACTGCTTATGAACCAGTTACTTTGATCTGACTCATGCTACATCATGTTTATTATGGATAGTACTTCATGAAAGGAGCATAAACATTCGGCTGGGTCACATGACAATATTGAGGTAAGTGTAAGATTTATTTTCTTTTACTTTTTTTTTTTTTTTTTTCGGTAATCAATCAAATATTTATTGCATTATTTAATCTTTAAAAAAAGACATATTCATACATATTTGATTTATATACATAAACTAATTACTTATACTTGAATACTTGTCTTAGGTTGTTAACCTCTAGATATGATCTTGGAGATGAATAAAGTTGCTCCCTCTTGTTTTCTGTTCCTGAGAAAATGTAAGTTCATTGCTTGCAGTTCATCACTACAGTTCATCTTGGCAAAATCTTGATTACTTCATATCCCTAGCCATTTTCTTTCTTCCTTTATTTTATTCCATAACACCCTCATGAGTCCAGGTATATAGCTTTGGCCAGTTGTTGTCCCTGGATAAGTTGCCATTGCTCTTGAGCTTGACGAATCTTGTTGGAATATCTCTTTCCCCTTTTGAAAGTTTTGCACATTAGTGGCTTTGCACTTGGATGTGGTTGTCTTTTTTCCTTTGCTTTTTTCCAGGAAACTCTTCTTGTACTCTTAAATCTTTTCATATCTAGAGTTCCAAATTAGCTGTCTTATCTTATTATATCAAAACCTAAAGAGTTTATTGAGAATTCTCCTGGATGTAACTTTGGAAATCTTTAGTAACCGGAGGGCATTGATCTATTCTTCTATATCTTTCTTTGCCCAGAAACCAATAGATATGTTAATTAGTTCCTTGGCCAAGTCAGTTTTCTCTACTTCCCATTTACCAAAGAGTATATCTATTACTGCATACTTTCCATTTACCTTTTTGTCAGCATATCATGGGATCCACTCTTTTATGAGTTTGTTCTGGGCTTGATGCCATATATTCTTCTTGAGTTCTTGTGTTTCCTTGCATGTTAGCAGATGGTCTAAGATTTCTTCTTTAAGGTGACAGAATACACACAGGCTATTGAACATTTCTAATACATTCCTCTTAATTAGATTGTTTATAGTTAGAAGTTCATTATGAATCAGTTTAGCCTTGAATGTCCTATTTCTGGCTGTTTTAAGAGAAGTAGTAAGGGATCCTTTATTTTTATTGAAGTTCCAAAGACCTTTCCAGTCAAACTTTTCAAGATTTTGAATCTCTTTCTTTTATCTTTACTGAATTCAGTTTTGCGATGTTCATTGCATAAGGATTTTCCTTTCATTATAATCCTTGAGGAATGCTCTAATTGAAATATCAATAGAAATCTTATTCCACTCTGGTACTGTGATGGACACTATTGTGGATAAGGGCCTTTATTGAATCTCTGGTTCTTTCTTGGCCTTCTTAGCTAGCAGGTTTACCTGATTGTTGTAAGGATCTTTGCTACTTTAGTGAGCTTTAGGAGTAAATTCTTCTTGGATATGATGTTGGCCAGTCTTGTCCAGAGTTGCCAATTTGATTTTTTCATTTGCTTTTTTAGAGTTTCCTTGGGGTGCGGTTTGATTATGGTCAAGTAAGTGTTTATACAAGAAGAGCTATCTGTTTTAATTTCAACTATGTTATCATTAGGGACTGAGAGGATTGTTAGAAGAATTGTTACCAATTCCACTCTGGTTAATAAAGGCCAGTTCTTCACAGCTACTTGGAATGTTCTTTCAGGATTAGAACCTTCAGTTTGTATCCATTCTTAAGGACTGATCTTGCATATGTCCTAGAGATCCATCAGTATAGAATTGGTATGGACCATACATGTGGTCGTATTATCATAAAAGGAAATTTGATTGACAATACGATTCTGAATTAAATATGAATTCCAATTAATTACTATATGTTACTTAGTAATTCTACCATAATATGGTTTTTGAAAAATGGTTGAATTCAATTCTACCATATGTATAGTATAGACCAGTATAACTTTGGATCATATTTAAATAATATTCTTTACATAGCAGGGCACAGAAATCTCCTTCCAGTATATTGTCTTGTATGATTTGCCTGCTGTGGTCTTCAATCTCCACAAATTGAAGCTTTGATGTGGATATATCCTGTAAATATGTCTTTTTCATCTTATCCTTGACCAGATTTTCTAGTATATAGACTTCAATTGGAATGGTTGGCTTCTTGTTTCTCCTATATTTTTTTATATTGTTGATCCAGGTGAATGTTAGTATATGGCTTTCTCTATTGTTTCTATGTCCTGATTGTATTCTTGTGAACTCTGTTGTTTCCGAAAGTCTATCTAAGCTGACTTGATAATACTCTATTTTTCTGCTATTATTTATCACTATGTTTTTGCTTCTGATCCAGCAGAGCTTCTTGTTGATACTGTCCATATACATTTGCCAGTTCCATCTTCTTGAATTGGCTGGTTTTTCGGTGATGAAAAGTGATCTATCCTGTGTTACCCACTTATACCTAGCTCATGTTATCTTTAGTACTCCAAATTCATTTGCTAGGATCTGTTTTATTGTCTGATACCAGCTAGGAACTGGCCCATGTCTATGACTTTGTGGATCTTGAATTATTTTCCAATTTAGTAGAGTATTGGATTCCTTGTCTATGAATTGGTCTGCAAACATGATATTATGTTTTCTTAATAAGATTACTGCTTTGTTGTAGACTTTAGGATCATTCAGCAGGGTTTTGATTGTAATGTGTCCTCCTTTTTATTGGAATATGTCTTTCCATTATGAATCCAAAAAAGTAATTCCTAGTTTGTTGGCCATTTTTAGTGTTTGAGCTGTGAAGTTTTTCTTGTAGGGATTGTAGAAGATGTCATCCGAAAGCATTTGCTGATTCCCAGTGTTTTATCTGCGCTTGTTTGAGACAAATGAAAGTTGATGTGCCAGCATGATCTATATTGTTGAGACAATTTATAAGGTTGGTAATTTGGCTTTCTATTTGAATTTCATGAATACTTTTGAGTTTGTAGAAGGCCTTATGATATATGAATGTGTTTGATATTGTTCTTGTAATTCTGGCTACTTGTTTAAATATTTTTCTTAGTTGTGCTAAGAGATGATTGCTTGAGTACATACTTATAGAGCTGTGCTGTATTCTGTACTCAATTCTTGGAATTAGAACCCTATTAATTATATATTCTGCATGTCTATCTGTAATCAACTTTTTTTTTAGGATTGGTAAGACTGATTGGATCTCTTGTTGGATTCTATGGATAGTATCCTTGGTCTAATCTTTGTTGTCCAGCCTGATGCCCAGGAATCTTGTATGGCTTTTGCAATCTAACTCTTTAACCTTTTCTTGCTTTGTTCCAATATAAACTTTGTTGGGTTTTTTGAAGTGACTGTTAATTGTAATTAGAATCAATTTGTCTTCATTAATTTATGAGTTATTTGCTGTATAGAATCCTTTTGTCCTTTCCAGAATACGGTTCATGTCCTTTCGAAATCTGGCTATCCATATAGTATCGTCCATATAGGCTATTGCTGCCTGTTTAATTGAAAGTTCTCTTGAGACCCTAGGATTACTTGCTGGTTTGCTAAAATTTGTTATCCATAAGCAGCTCATTGTATAGCCTAACCTTTGGTTTTCTTGAATTTTACATAGAAGAGGATCATAAAAGATTCTCCAAAGCAGTGGTAATATGGTTTCTCCTTAATCTATACCATCCTCTGCTATTATTTTTTTAGTTAGGCCTTCGTCTGTAATCACTTTAATTGTTCTTTATGTGAAGGAGTCAAGCAAGAGTTTGATAATTTTACATGGAACTTTGATTCTTTGAAGTGCCCTTTCCAACATTTCCAAACTAACAGTATCATATGCTTTGGCTGTATCTTGGAAGAGAATCCAGAGTTCCTTGTTTTCCTCTCTGGCTTCTTCACAGATGTTGTTTAGTAGGTGTATAGGTTCTGAAATACTTTCACCTGATAGTCTTGTGAAGTTAGGTCCCTTTAGGATTTTGTGTTTTTTACAGATTGATTCTAAGCAGTTGTTAAAAATTTTGGTGAAGCATTTTCATGTTGTTTTCAGAAGGATTATAGGTCTGGTATTATTTAGCTTCCCTTGCCATTCTTTTCCCTTAGAGATTGGATACAGAAGGCTGTTTTTCCATGTCATTAGTATTATTCCAGAAGTGAGAAAAAGATTAAATAGGTTGAGAAGAGTCCTTTTCGCTTTGGGCCTAATTTTTTCAGCATTTCGTATTTTATTTTGGATAGTCCTACTGCCTTGTTGTTAAGCAAGTCAAGGAGAATTTCCTCCAACTCACTTGACTGGATTTCTTGCTTTATAGTATTATACCATTTTTCTTGAATCTCGGGCTTGGACTTATATTGCTCCTTTTATTAATTGTTAAGAAGATCAAAGTTGTTGTTGCGCTTGCGAAATGCTTGTTGGTAATAAAATCTTGTTTGGTACAAGATTTCATCTTTGTCAATAGTAATATATTTACGACCATTTTTATTTACTATTTTGATTCTGTCAATCATGATTCTGTCTCTAAAATTGTTTGTTAGTGTTTGAACTATTCTTCTCTGATTATCCTTGAGATCTTGATATCTGGCTTCAATTGCTTTTTATATTTTTTGATTAATTTTTTTTCTCTCTTCTTGTATACAAGTTTTCTTAAGAATTGTTTCAAAAATATATGATTGCTCGATGATTAGTTTAGAATCCTTGTTATCTATTGTTGTATTGAGAGTTTCCAGTTCAGCAAGAGCTTGGGAGTTATCTAACAATATTTTTGAAACTCTAAATGACCATTTATTAAGCTGATGTATAAGAAGGAGAGATAGGGGTCCCGGTGGTTCTTTCTTTAGTTTCTTTTTAATCTTGTGCAGATCTTTGTATATTTTGATTAAGTTTTTCTCCTTGAGTTCTGTACTTTGCTATTTGTATTTGTGTGTCCTTTAGGGCCTCTTTTTTCACAATGGAGATTATTGAATGCTGCAGCAATTATTATTTTTTCAAAGTTTTTCCATAAGTCTTGTATTTGCAGAGCACTTCTCTAAATGTTTATCTGTTGGTATGCTGCTGCTGTTTTTTCCGTAAGTTCAGCTTTTTGGATTTTGTTTTCGATTTTGTTCTGTATTTATTCCATTGTACCTTTGTAGTTTTGCCAACCTCAATTATTTTATCATATTGGCATGTAGTTTTGATGTGTTGCATTGCAGGAGTGTAGAAAAGTGTCTTTGGAAATCTTGCAATTCAGCAATGTATGATCACTATTTGTGATCTCATTGAAGTTACGATTTTGCAATTGGAATGTGTTGTATGCTATTTCTGTTAAGTACCAAATATAATCTATTCTATTTGAGCTCAAGTTGTTCTTCCATGTGTAAAATAATATTAAATTTTTCTAGAGCTGATACAAGTCCATGAGATTCCAGTCCAGAAGGAAATTGAATATTGAAGCCTTTGGATCTTCCGAGAATAAAAAGCTGTCACTTGCCTTGGAGTTTTTACAATTGTTTCTGGGATTTAATACTACATTAAAATCTCCTATTATTATGATTTTATATTGTTGTTGGGTCTTATTTCTTATTATCGTCTGTATTTTTTTCTAAATAGTGACACTTTTTTGTTTGTTGCAGGGAAGGTATACTTGTGCTATTCATATCTTATATCTTTTGCTAAGTAGATTGATTGCTATGAAATGCCCTTCTATTTATCTACTTGTACAATATACTTTTTCAGGTCTTTGTGAATTAGCAAGAGTACTTCTGCTCCTCTGGGATTGGTTGGACAAGAACTGGGAAAGCATCTGTATTTGTCTTTGTTATTGTTGAATACAAACATTTGGTTGCTGCAAGTAAGTTTGATTTCACTTAATCCAAGAATATCAATCTTATTGTCCCATATCTCTTGTATTAACATTTCTTGGTCTATAGTCCTTATGATTTCTCTGACATTATGTGTTTCTAGATGTATAATGTTACTTAAAAATATTTCCTTTTGTTCTGTAAGAAAAATATTGATTTAATTGTTGATTGTGGAATTGGTTGTTTTATTGGGGTAATCCGAAATATAGTTATCTGTGGTAAATAGCAGGTAATAGTTGTGTGTTGAAGAGAAGGCTCATGAAGAATGACTTTTCTTTTTAGCTATTATTGTGAGTTCAACCAGAATGTCTTTAGGAGAAGTATTGAGGACAATTCTTATTGACTCTTTCTTTGTTCTCCAGCTTTATAAGCTTTATATTGATAGTGTTCAGCATGTTAATGACTTCTGATCAGGATTTCATTTCTGTTGGTATTTCTCTTTATATATTTCTACCCAAGAGCTGTTTTTCCTTTTTCCCTCTAGATTTCTTGGTATGACTTGTTTGGTATTCTTCTTCTTCTGTATCCATGTAGGTTGAGAGAGGTACTGGTGATACTTCGGCCTGCCTTGGGTATTCTGAAGGTTTGCTTTTTTTATTTTTTCTTTCTATATATGAGTTATGGCTACCCTGTGATGAGAGCTTCTGCTTGTGCATCTTTGTATTGTTCTTAGTGCTCCATCAGGTTTTACATCCAAATAGCTTCACATGAGATAGTAAAGTTTTGTTTAAGTTCTCTTGATTCTCAAATTTAAGGATGGCAAAGTTTCTTCTTTTTCCTGTTCTACCATTAATAGGAATATAGACTGTTTTAACCTTAAGGTGTTTTGTTGCACTCATTATGTGAGAAGTTGACGTGGATTTTTCAATTCCATACAGTCTAGTTGTTATTTCATTCCGTTTGGATAGTGTTGCTTGATAATTTTCCAGTTCTGTGATTCTAGCCATAGAGTTATCTATTGGTATTGCCCAGATCTTGTAAATATTTGTTTTGGTAGATTTGAAGGAGAAAATTGTACTGTTATAGTTGTAATTTCCTTTGGTGAGCCTTAAGGATTCTATTTCTTTATACTTGTTAAGTATGCTATGAATTTTTTTAATTGAAGTGTGCAAAGAGATATCCAGGAGTATCATTTGATTTAGCACTACTGATTCCATTGATGATGTGGATGAGATTTCAGATGGTGCTATGTTTTCCACATTGCTGTTTATAATAACGATGATATTTTGCTCCTGGATATGTTCTGATAGTTGTTGCTTACATTTGTGTGCATCTGCTACTTTGTTGAAATATAGAATTATTCATTTGTTTTTGCCAATGGCTAGTACTTGTATACCCTCATGTTCTATTAATACATCCAACTTGTTGACTATATACCTTAATTGTTCTTCTCTGCTGATACCTGGGGTTGAGTTGCCTTTGATCCTTAGTTGTACTTTCCCTGAGTGGTTGGATAGATTGAAATGATTAGTTGTATTATGTGTGGCTTTTTCTGAAGTATAATAATCCTTCCAGTTGGGATTCTTTCTTCTGTGCTCTTTTGCCTTTTGGAAGATATGTACAGAATCTTGTATTTGGATTAGGCAAAAGTTTTCTTCATCTTTTGAATTGACTTTATTCATACAGATTATTAAGTCCTTCTTATGTTCAAAATGAATTGCGTATCACCCATTACCATTGTGAAAGAGAGATCGAATGAGATGTTGTTTGTTTTCTGGAAGCCTCAGTATATTTGCCAAGTATTTTATATGTTCTGGTTTGCAGTTACCTGATATATTGACTATCATTACCCCAGCTAAAGATGGGTCCCTAAATTATTTGTAAGGACATAATTCAAATGTCCCTTACTATTAAAAATTTTTATTTCTATAT
>CAJVPV010003814.1:0-10788 GCA_910591835.1 Acaulospora morrowiae | reverse complement strand
GTTACAATTAAGTTACTATATAAAAATTGTTAATGTAATATAGTAAACATTTTGTTTAAATAAAGTCTTGTATTTAATGCTTGTTTGTAATAAAAAAAATTTTTTTGACAAAATAAATATACTGTATATAACATATATAACAAAAATTTGATAAAATAAATAAATCAATATCTTTATTAATAAAATATTAAATAAGATTTAATATATTTGAAAAAAAAAAATTAAATCCAAACAACCATTAATACAGTATTATACAATATATCAAATTATTTATAAAATTTATATGTTGATTTATAGTCAAAGCTTATACAGTATTTTGTAAATTTGATTGAGTTGTTAAATTATTTACCTTTTTTTTGAATAATTGGTACGAATTAATCATTTTCAACTAGTAATATACTTGTTTAATTAAATTTTTCTTTTTAAAGATTTATATTAATAAATATATTTTTTTAAAATGAGCATCAGCTATTTCGAATCCTATTACTTGTTGGATATACAGGTATTAATTAACATAGCCACATTAGAAATGTATAATATCTCTATCATTATTGTAAGGCCCAAAAATGGTAAAAACGTCAGTGCCAAGCTGCAAGTTAATATAGCACGATGCAATACAACTTTTGTTTCCCTATTATAGAATAATCCTTCAATAATATATAATAAAAGAACTTTTTTTTAGAAATGCACGAGAAACACCGATTGTAAAAGCCAGAGCAATAAAAAAAAAAGTAATATAGTACAGAAAACAAACGAAGCAAGTAGTTTACGTTTTATGAATACTCTATGATTCTCGGGGGGTTTGCAATGTTTCAACGTTGAGGCATAGAAGGATCAGCTATACTTTTTTGATTAGATTAATAATAGTCGGCCTTAGATCGAGTCCGACTTCTCGGACCGAACCTACTTTCTTAATATACTTTATTTGGTAGTTTTGCGTGAATGATAAACTGTAATTTCTGTCGGAGATAGTCGGGCAACTGTCAAACATGTGCCACAACATTAGGAATATCGAAAGAGATGGATTAGCCAAAGAATTTTCTTTTAAGATAAGAAGAGCTTCAAAGTATGCAGGACACAATCATCTTTGGGCATCTCATGAGACTTCAACCAAAGAATCTCATGGTGACTGGACAAATCATTGCTTTTGATGCATGATTCGAATCGTTATAGTATTGCATTTAAGATTTACTAAATATGAAGTACGTGGAAATTTCCATAAAGCAATCTTTTACGGAGGAAATTTAAGGGATTATTTACCATTTCGCGCAACGCGTTCCTCATGACTTGCATGGAAAATTTGGGGATATGGTTTAACAAACGTGATAATGAAACTTTATATTCGTACAATTATTTTCGGATTTCGGAGTTATAAGCTCCCGGAATGGTACTTTTGAATTTACATTGTTTCCGCCCAAACATAGGAATAGTTGTCCATTTCCAGATATCAATAGAAAGTATATAGCATATTAGGATCTCAAATGGAAAAAATAAATAATAATTCAAAATAAAAGTTTTCCTAATTCTATTTATCAATTGTTACATCCCCTAACTTTTCTAATCCAACAGAATCTCCGCTTTCCACAAGCTCCGATAATCTTTTCTCCGTGCTTAATGTGTTACCAGATTCCAAGTTCAATAGAATTAACCTCTTTAGTAAACCGAAGGGAAAGACTTCGATGAGAAAATTCGTCAATAGGGAATGAGTCGAAATACAAGTACCCACCTCAGGATCGTCTAATGGCAGTTGATTGTTCACATTCCGAATTCTTCCTTCTTTAGAAATCTTATCGAGCACCTTACCTATCACCCAATTCTAATAATAGAACAATTTAACATGGACAAACAAAGCACTGATACACGCATTGAGTTTTTTATTTACTTGCCTTATTAAAGAACATTGGTTTACTGGTGAGATTAGAATCACGTGGGAATACAACTAGAAGGTATAATCTGGAATCCAGGGGGATCGAATCGTCACCCTATTTATTTTTTTCATTAGATTTTTTGTCTACACACACTAATTTTTTAAAGTGAAGAATCAATCACCTGAGCTTTTGATTTTAGTTTCATGGTCTCGATCGTCTTATTTTTTTTCTTTTTCGAATTTTTTGTAGTCGCAGCTGCGGACGACTTGGAGCTACCGGCAACATTGGATGATTTTTTGAAGTATCTGGAAATCAATTCTTCTGCCATCTGGCGCCTTTTTGCCTTTGCCTCTGCGTGGTCATTTAGCGATGTACATTGATGTGTTGACGGGTGACGATGTCTTTCCAAATTTGGAAGTTAATGACATCACATTACGGCAAGATGTGTAATGGGAGAAAAGAAAATCTTACTTCAGACAAAAGGTCTCTCCGCATCCATCACAAATGACGTATACCATTACCCCGACATCCGAAGACTTGTTGTTGCATTCTTTAAGATCGCATTTTTTTCGTGAAACTGATGGCGGTGAAGATAATAGATGCAACGTGCAATTTGATTTTAGGTGCTCATCCAACTACAACAGGAGTTAAATCAATGTGATTTTTATTGTTAAAATCAAAATGAACGGGAGAATAAAGGGGTTTTCATGACAAAAAGATGAACACCTACAACTTTCTCATCAGATGTTCCAGGTGATATCAATACCATCAGTGAACAGGTTGGACATAATCGAATATTCTTTTACATTTTTATTGGTTTGAGTGTTTTGAAATCAAATAAATTTAAGAGCATGAAATCACTTGGTTTTTCATCCTTCAAACCTACTTTTTCGCTCTCTCCCCAACCTGAACATTGGTGAACAGTTGGATATCTGTGGTCCAAACTTTTTTATTATAAAAGTTATTTGGTGAGCGATTGCTCCATTTGCAGGTAAATTTTTTGTACACGAAGGACATTAGAACGAATTCCTATCGTACCAATACATTGATTTGCAACAAGCGCAATAAAAAGGAAGAAAGTCTTTTGAATGGTAAGCAGTAAATAATAAGTTTGGGGGGTGCTAAAAAACAAAATTTTATGTAAAGGCTTTGTCGGTGCTTTATCATACCAAGTTGCTTGCATTCTTGAAAAGAACAATTGCTTCCCACGTTCGGGAATTCCATGTCAAAAAGAAGCCCGATGGAATGTTCATAGAATGAATCATTTAGTGTCTATTTATAGATAAAAATTAGTCAGGCCTGTGTAACATCTCTAAATTCCTGAGGATTCTCGAACGCGTCAGGAAAAAAATATAAATATCTAAAACCCAGAACACATTCATGGCATCAGAAAATTCAATTTCTTTTTTTTTCATTCAACATTTTAGCATACAACTTTTGCCATGATTTTTTTCACTAAAATCGTCGAATTCAAAGACCTTGATCTCAAGGAATTTGACTATGCGATCGTGCACCGAAGCAATGAAACGGTGGGTGAAAAATCCATCGAGGAAAGGTTAGAAAATTTTGAGATCAACAAAGAATTTATCGGCGAAAAAGGTCATAACGACAAAAAATACTGGGAGTTACTTGGTATCTTTTCTCCGCCACCTGAATTCCGAATCGAATTCCTTCATAAAACATCGGAAGGTTTATTTGACAAATACTATAGAGGCAAGCACTTCACCAATTACATCTATCGGATCACCAAAGGATTATCTAAACAATTCGTTGACGCTCACAACAACAATGATAATTTTGACCATGACCTTCTGGAACTTTATACCATTGGAACTTTAAGGCAATTCGAGAAAAAAAGAATCGTCAATGAGATATTATTTGTGCCCAATTCAAAAAAAGGTTATCCCCGAGAATTCAGGATAAATATGAAAGAAATCTGATGTTATTCCAAATTCAAAGACAATGATTTTCATCCGCCTTTACACAAATAAATCAGATTTTATTTTTGTAATTTTCCATGTCAAATCCATATACATCAAACCATCATCGCATTGTAATTTATAGTTGCACCTTTTTATGCATAGAAATAGATAACATGAACAATTGTGATTTTTTTTTTTTCTATCCAATAAAATTGACGACGAAAAAGTGAAGCAGAATATTGCAAAATGCGAAATCCGCGAAAGCTCTGCTTACACAAAAATATTATTAAAACGATATTAGATTGAAGCATTGAAAATGATAAAAAGATTGAGATTCATACCTTTCTGGTGACACTCCTTTGAATTCACCAGAGTTCTCTGGATTTGTTTGTATTCGAAGATTAGCTAAGATTTTATCGAGGGTAAGTTACTTTTTGAGAAAAGTGTCATTGGAAAAAAAGATGGTGAATTGAACTCACCAGCCAACACAAATGATCCGACGGTCGAGATAAAACCGGCTAGGAATGCATTGTAGGGGTAAGTTCCGACGAGAACACAATATATGAATTGGAAGATTCCAGAGAAAAGGACAAAAACCAAATAAGCATCGATAAGTTTGAGGCTTTGTGTGGTGTTTCTGGAATACGTTGTCCACAATTTCTGGACGACGTCTGAAACTTTACCGGACATTTGTCGCAAGGGAAACGGTGAAAGACGTTTAATGTGAGGTTTACTGAAAGAACTCGATGTTCGAATTTTATGGAATTTAACCAATGACATCTAACCCCGTTTTTAGAATATGATGGACTTCCGTAGTACAAATTTAATTCAACACATATTATAAGTACTACGCAGTTGGGATGGTCGGTCAGCAATGACGTTGAAAAGGGATTTAATTTATTTTCTTGTATTTTCAGTGGTCGTTCTATTCCTACTTTTCACCTACGTATCAGAGAAATCGGTGGTGGATGTTGAACCATTCGCCGAAAAAGATCCGTCCATTTTCGATAGTACCAATCTTTCAAATTCTGTCTGCTTGAATCAAAATGACACTGATGAAATACGCTACCTTGCATACCTTCCACACGGTACTTTCCACGAGCAACTTACGAGTCTAGAGAACGCAATATTTTTGGCTTGGGCAACCAATCGTACTTTATTGTTGCCGCCCATAATCTTTGGCAGAGAGATTTTAATATACAAGCCCTCTTACTATTTATATAAAGACCTGATTGCTCTAAAATTGTATAATGAAAACAACAGCGAATGCGTCTGGGATTCTGAACATGCCAAATGCTCAAAGGAAGTTCAACCTGGACTACACACTCTTGTGAGCTGGGATGTCTTGATGGATATGAAATTTCCAAAAGAACAAGTCAGAGTAATTTCGCGAGAGAGCTCTGACTTTCCTGGCCTTTACTCTTTTATTAATATCACCGATTTCGGAGGTCAGACTCACTTCATTCCTGACAAGGAGCTATATGATTACCAATTTTATGATGGTTTGAAGAATAAGTCGTCCGACCATAAATATAAGTATATGATTCACTTGTGTACTCTACAAAACCGAAATGAACTTCTTCTGCATTTTGGATCTCTATCCGGGATCGATCGGCTGAACTTGGAATTGGATCGTAACGACGAATTTCAGAAAGAGCTTCAAAATCATATGTTGATTGGTCACCCGGAGGTACTTAATGCCGCGGAATTAATCATTATACAATTAGGTGGCCCGGCAAGTTACTTAGGCGTGCACGTTAATTTATCAAGTCATATATCTGACGACGACGCAGAACCTATAATGGATGAATTAATCAAAAAGATACTGACCAATTCATCACCAGAAGTGAATAATAATAATAATACCTTATTCGCTCGAGAGCCTTCTTTCCAACCGACTTCAACACAAATCTTGGCATCAAGGTGCATCGAATCACTTCCACCGGAGAAGAGACATTTTCCGATAATATATCTCTCAACGAATTTAATGAGGTCAGATCACCGACTATCAAAATTTTTTGAAGAATTTCCTTGCGCGTTCGTGTTATCTGATTTTCAAGGTTGGATTGAACCATTGAAGAATATTACAAATCCCATGGATAATGTTGATTTATTTGAATTTCTTTTACCTCTCGTTGACACTGTTGTTGTGTCAAGGAGTGGCCAAATTTTCAAAACGGGGGATAGCGCGTTCGATGATTACGCGCAAAGGTTGCATGAAATTTGGGTATAATGTTAACACGTTATTGTCACACAGAATGATGATTGGTCAGATATGATGATAAAACTATAAGCGTTCGTTCATAGAATTAGCAATTTTCAGACAAAATGTTTTCATCTTTGACTCGAAGAATTAATCCGATAATCTCAATCACTCGAAATGTTCCTCCTCCCTCAAGCCTCCCAACTTATATTTTTCCAACCGGATTTTCGAGTTCGAAGTAAGCCCATGAAAAATTTCGAATAAATGTAAACCGAATTCTCCAACCAAAAAAAAAAAACTTTTTTTTGTACATTAACCACGTTGGTTTCAGCTTGTCCGCAACACATCTAATCACACCACAAATCAATGCTACAAATATCTTTTGGTCCTCTCAAGTTCGATTTAGAGCGTACGGAAGGGAGTATCAGCCGAGCAACTTTGTGAGAAAACGTAGGCACGGATTTATGAATAGATTAAGAACCAAATCTGGTCGAAAAGTATTGTACAGAAGGCGTCTAAAGGGTAGAAAATACCTGTCTCATTAACTTTCGACGACAGCAAGGTTTATGCTCATTTATCTTATCTATAAGAATCCAATAAAAATAATGGAGACGAAACGACCAATAAATATCAAATTATGCCCTTTATTTTTTTTATTTTTCCGCGCGTCATACCTTGTGGAAAAGGTTACACTCTTTGAAAAACTCGAATATTTATTATACCGTATTTCTTAGCACTAAAGGGAAAATAAGTTAATATAATATCGTAAAAAAAAAAAGAATATTATGTCCAAACAAGATTTTACAAACCAAGGATGACTGAATCTCCACGTAAAAACATCTTGCTGATAAATCTGTCCTTGTTGACCGGCTTAGCTTTCTTACCCTTACCAGCCTTTGGAGCTTCTGTCCACATCTAAATTCATTTTTCAAAGCGTGTAAGCTATCAACATGTTAAATTACCATATCACTGTTTAACCATCACTCACCTCTTTGACGTTCTCCAATACCATGTTACAATGACGATCAAACGCCTTAATGCGGGCAAGTAGTTTTCGGTTATTCCTGCAATTTATCAAGATCTGGGTATTGTTTTTTACCGATTGTTGTAAGACTGACAAAGGACCAGTATTAAATTCGTTTTCTTCGAGCTGACGAAGCTCTTCTTCGCTCATTTCAGCCTTTGATTTCACGGGCGCACTAAATTATTGTTAAATTATATTAGTTTCGCTGCATCTCTTCAAAAACACACCAAAAAGATCCTAGGTCTCACAAGTTTGAGTTCGTCTCAGATCATTTATAATTTACCTCATGATGTTTGATATTTGATATTTTGTGCAAGTAACAACTTCTTGGTCGACGTGTCTTATATAGCAGCACAATAGATCACCGACTGTATCATGTGATTATCGCTATATTTGATTAAAAAAAAAAAAAAATCTTCATCTCGCATTTTGCAAATTACCCTCTGCCATGTAAGTTTTTCTCTCTATAAGACAAAAAAAAACCTCATGTTCAATGATTAAAAAAGTATTTTGAAATAATGATAGCAATTTTATTTATCACCAAGATCGATGAGATATTATTAAAAAAATTTTTTGATTCTCGATTTTGAATTGCCCTATGCCGACGTTAACTTTATTGCTCTCATTTAGAGTCATGTTTCGAAAGAACAATATACGACCTTAGTAAACTATAAAATAAAGTTTCGTTCCGCGAGTTTGTTTGTTTGCACGTCATGCGATACTGCTATCAGGTAAGAGCTTCTCGATTTTGCTTTTTTAAAGAGACGACTTGAGATTTTGCAATGATAGAAAAAATAAAAGACTGAATAAGAGATCAGCAAAGGTACATTCAAATATGACGAACCCACCTTTGCCCTCATTGTGTGTTTAATCTTTTTTTGCGTCTGAGCAACGTAACCAATGTTTATTTGGATTTTACAAGGCTATGCCAATTATTTTAACAATTAAATATTTTCACAATCACAGGACTGTCTCGTTATAACGTGATAAGACAATGAAGCTGCAGTTCTGGTAAGTTTTGTAATGTTCTTGAGCATTCTGATCCAGGCAATTATTAGAATTTTTGTTATGGACTGTAAGTATAATTCAAAGGATTAGTGACAGTTGATCTCGGATTTTTTTTCCTATACTGTAAATGTGAAATTTTTAATATCCTACTTGTATTATTATGAAATTGAAATAAATTTCGAATTTTTTATTAATTATTAATATCTTACATGTCATTAAGCTTTAAACCATCAAATCATCGAAATGAATATTATGAATATTTTTGTTCTGAACAAGTTAGAATATTAGATACTAAGTACTAATATACTATAATTAATTATTATAGTTTGTTTTTGTTTAAAATTCTTTCATATGTTTTTTATTATAACAAATAATTAATTACTCGAGTAATATGAAACATAAAAAAACCAAAGATTAAATTTTGTTGTTATATTTTAAATTAAAAAATATATATTGAAAAGTATTTTTATTTTATATATAATATGTTTAAAAATCTTGAATAGTTATTTATCAAAATTTTTATGTTTAAAAAATTAAAACCCTTTAATTCTATATAAAAATAAGCCAATATCTATTTATATATATATAGTATATATTGTTTATTATCTTGATATTCTTGACAATTATAATAAGAAATATGTAATAATCAAAATTTTGAATAAATAAAAATTTTGCAAAAAAAATAAATTATTGAAATAAAAAACATATTTAAAAAAACTATTATTATCTATAATAACAATAAGATTTGATTTTATTTGTTATAGAATTAACAATTAAACTTTTTTCCAATTTTTTGAAATTTTTATTAAAAATTGTAAAAAATTTCATTTAAAATCCATAAAAATAATAATAATATATATGATATACCTAAATATTTAAAAAAAAATTTTTTAAAGTATATCGCTTTTACAATATTAATATATAAAATAATTTTTAATATTAAAAATAAAAAAATTTAAATTAAAGAAAATTTGATAAACATATAAAAAAAATTTATTGTGAGCTAAAATCCAATTGATTTAAAATATTTACAAATATCAAAAATCCAATTAAATTTTATAGTTTAGTCTTAAATTTCAAAGCAATATTCTAATTTATATAATATTAATGCAATTGTTAAAACTTATATGAAATATTTTTATATATAAAAAAAAATATTACTTAAAAAAAATACTTTATAATTAATATTAATAATAACTTTTCTAAATATTATTCTATTCAATTAATATATTATATCTTCTTATAATCTCTATTGACTAATATTATTTAGTACAATAGTTATATTATTATAAATATTATTCAATTTATTTAATAATTTTAAATATTACATATTAAATATAATTAATAAAATTTTTAATTTATTATAAGAAAATAAATATATTTTTAAGTTATCAATATTTTTATTAATCTTTTTTTTTAATAATTACTTTAAAAAATTATTTTGCAAATAGATATTAAATACAAGACTTTATTTAGATAAAAATATTTAATAGGAACTTGATATATACTGATATTATTATATTAAATATGTTCACATATAGTAACCATAACATATATATCTGTGAAATCAATGTCACCAAAATAATTCAACAATAGAAAAGATGACAAAAACTATTAAAGATGATTATTTTTGATTTCAAAAATATTAATTCAAAACAATAGAAGAAATTTCAACAATAGATAAAAAACCAAATCACTGAATAAAACTTAAAATACAATACTATAAAGATAAATAGCAACAAACTATAAAATATTATCTAATATGTTATTAGCAAAGTAATACATTAACACATTAAAAAACAAAAAAATCAAAAACATTATCAAGAAAAAAAACTGGTTTTATTTGAAAAAACACAATACCTACTTATTTTAAAAAAGATTAGCATATGGAAAAACTATTTTTTTAAAAACAAAAAAAATCCAGATATAACTAAGCAAGCAATTTCAAAGCTTATAGACAAAATAAAACATAAACATAAAAACATTGATAACATATAAATGATAGATTAGCTGAAGAATTAATTACAAGAAAATAGTTCTATAATATATAGGAAATATACAAAATAACAAGAAACCTACTATAAAAAAAAATTAGAAAAAAAATAGAGCTATTATCAAATAATAAATAAAAATATATATATTAAATAAAATATGATTTCAAGAAAATAATTAGTACAATTTTGGATCAACAGAAAACATGTATTATAATAAACAAATTAATAATCAGAATATAAAACATTAATGTTATCACAGCTTCACAAGAAATCAAAAACAATATGACATTATATTTTTCTAATATCATAATAGAAATTAAAGATCTAGACAAAGAAATAATAAAATATTAAAAAAAATCCAACCTGGAAGAAAGCAGCTTGATGTTGCTCGTCAAGGTCGCTCTCTATGGCATTAATAAAAGATATCTAGTACAACCAAATATTGATATAATATGGTACAGTCCAATGACACAACTGATATCAATAAATAAAATTAAAACTACCATCACAAAAACAAAAGTAAAATCAGCTTCTAGATTTAAACTAAATTAAGTTATATTAAAATATCTTGGCATCAAAGGAATTGTGAAAATTATATTAATCTTTAACAGGATCTTAGAATTAACAGAAATTTCAAAGCAGTAGAACAAAATCAATATCTATCCAATTCCTAAAAGAGCAGATTGGCAATATAACTTAAACTGTACAAGATCAATTATTCTATTAGAAATAATTAAAAAAATATTCTTCAAAATCATTAATAACAAAT
>CAJVPV010003813.1:0-10789 GCA_910591835.1 Acaulospora morrowiae | reverse complement strand
TCAAATCACACGCCTCGACTAAAGAAACCTACCCACCTGAACATTACGCGAGTGCTGGTCCAAGAAGCGACAGACTCACCGAAAATCACATTCACAATAGGTGTTCTCTTGTCTTGGATTCCATGCTACAGACTTTGCAAATATTGTGTGTACTGTAAAGCCAGGATTTCCTTATTTCGAGTTTGTCTAATGTTGATAGTTCGTTGTGCAACAATTTGATCCAGAAGCTTTTCTTCTTGCATTTTTTAAAGGATGTGGTTAGTCTATTAAGTTTTAGATTGCTCCAGAATTGCCTCTAGGTATAGCTCCTTTGTTGATCAATCTGTTGTCCTAAGAGCTGTTGTATTCTTCCAGTTTTTGCCCAGGCTTTCACATTCACTGTTTTGTTAACTTCCTTAATAAAGTTTCTTGGGGCTGTATTTACTATCTTATTGTGCCAGGTGGTGATGGTTTGAATGTGTTTGCCACTTGGTAGATGCCATGCGATTGCTGGTAGTTGAATTGCTTGTTTAGCAAGCTGATCTGCTTGCTCGTTATACTTGTTGCCGAAGTGT
Organism: Acaulospora morrowiae; assembly: GCA_910591835.1. NCBI lineage: Eukaryota > Fungi > Glomeromycota > Glomeromycetes > Diversisporales > Acaulosporaceae > Acaulospora > Acaulospora morrowiae. The sequence continues at coordinate 10,235 of CAJVPV010003813.1, read as the reverse complement.
GCTTTAATCTTATTGAGCTTAAGCTTGAGATCTTTTTCCTTGTGATTTTTATAATGTCTTGCCAGATTGATCAGTTATTGATTTTCAGCCATCTTTTGTGAGTCAGCTTGGGGTTGGCTTTGGAGATCATGGTGAAGGTATTGATACAGTTTTAACTGTCAATATAAATGGTAACTTCCTTTTTTCTTGGTACTGTGAAAATCGCTATCAATATGGTGATGGCCTCTGCTTTACATGATGATGGCCAGTCTTGAACTCCACATTAGAATTCGTTATTAGGAATGGGCCCTTGGGTTTGGATCCATGCAGCACCCATTTTGGTCTCTTTTCTGCTTATTCCTCTGTTTAGAGGAACCCATCTGTGTAAAATTCATATTGACAGATTGTTTGTGTAATATTTAAGTGCTTGGATACTTGTTGTTGAGCAGGGCTTCTATAAGGTCCTCTTTGTAATCTTCTAACTTAACTGTTTTCTTGATTAGGTCTATATCCCAATTCAGTATTGTAACCTCTTGGAATTTAGTTCTCTTCCTATGATCCGGTGTCATTTTGAATACTGCCATTACTTGTTTTTCTAGTATGTAGGGGTTGTATGGAATTCTTATTTCTGAGGTTCTGTTGTTACTATATGTTCTATTTAGAAGGTCGTAGCCCAAGATCCTCTTTTCTTTCACTTGGAATTTGTTTAAACTTTCTGGTGATAGGTTTGTTTGAAGGTCATATGAATCACTGGTAGATTTATAGCTGGCCTTAATGAGGGTTTGTTCAGGCCCAAATGCCATACAGTTATATAAAAAAGTGTAAGGGTTCTGTCTGCTGAGTCATTCTTTGTTTGTATTTTTCCCTATTGGATTTTATCTTGTTCATCTTTGAATACACATCACTCCTTAATTCTTTTGTCTAGGGATATTTTACTGAATCAACTTGTACTACTTTCTTTTCATGGCCTGATTATCCAGTTATCATTTAGTTTAAAGCCTTTGCTATCTGTAATCCTTTCTCTGAGTCTATTATGTCATTGTGGAGTGTGTCCTTTGTTTGAGCCTGATAGTGTTAGCTTGATAAGATTCCAGTCTAGTAGGATTCCAAGCTCAATGTCAATTAGCTGGTCTATATACATGAGCTGTCTCTTTTTGAGTGATTGTATGTATTTTTTGTAAAGGTGATCATCGTTTAGTCCATTCTTAATGATAGAGAAGCCTCCTGCCTATTGGAAGTTATCTTTTAGGAGCTTGTTTTAAAATCTGAACCCCATTTTGTTAGCTAGCTTTAAGACTGTGGCTGCAAAGTTGCCTTTATTGTCAAAGGAATCTGAAATGTCCTCTGAAAGGATATTGATCAGTTCCCAGTTTTTGAGCTGGGCCTGTTTGAGCCTTATTATTATTAATTTGCCAACAGCTCCTCTGTCATTGAGACTGTTAATAAGTCCAGTAATTTGTGACTCTGTTTGAAGATTCCATATGTGTTTTAGATCGAAGATTTCTTTATTGTGTATGGTATCATTGGGGATGGTGCTGCAAACATCTGCTTTGTGTTTCAGTATTTTCCTATATTGTCTTGTGAGCTTTTCACAGTCTTTTTGGGAAATGTGACAGTTTTGTATTCTATATTCGATTCTTGGAACCAAAATCTTGTTGAATATATATAGGGCTTGTTTGTCTGTTGCTCTTTTGTTTTTGAATACTGATATTATTCTGTCGATTTCATGTTGAACTTGACAGATTATATCTTTTTTGGGATTCTTGCTTTTAATCCAAACTCCTAGGAATCGTATTGTTTCATATGCTTCCATTATGTGGACTAGTGCTTGGTCTATTTCAGCCTTTACGAAGTTGTTTTCTGATTCATTTGTACTATTTATGTTTAATAAGACTGATTTAAGGCTATTAATTTGTGAGTCATTTGCTTTGTAGAATTCCTTAGTATCATCTAAGATCTCTTGCAGGTTTGCTCTGAAATGGAATATCCAGATGGTGTCATCCATATATGCTATTGCTGCACTTTGTAGCTGAGTGTTTGGCTTTGATCTGTTGAAACATCTGGCTTCCAAGTACATTGCATAGTGTATCCCATGTTTGTGTTTTCTTGGATTTTGCAGAGCAAGGGGTCATAGAAGATTCGCCAGAGAAGTGGTGAGATGGCATCCCCTTGGTCAATGCCATCTCCTGCTGACACTGTATTTGTGAGGCCTTGATCTGTTATGACTTTGAAGCTTCTTCTTTAAAACAGTATAATTAGCAAGTCTGACATTAGTGTGGGAATTTTGAGTCTGTTTAGAGCTCTGTGCAGCATGTTGAGATTGACAGTGTCGAAGGCCTTGGCTATGTCTTGAAACAGAACCCAGAGTTCTTTCTTTTGTTCTCTTACCTCCTTGCAAATGTTGTTGATTAGTTGGATTGGTTCTTGTGTGCTTTCTCCTGGTAATCCTGCAAAGTTTGGTCCCCTAAGGATGTTTTTGTTCTTAAATACTGTAGACAACCTGTTTGTAATTAATTTTGTGAAGCATTTGTATATTGTTTCCATCAGTGTTATTAGTCTTGTATTGTTGAGGTCTGCCAGCCAATCTTCTTTTTTTGGTATCAGATAGATGTTGCTTTGTTTCTATGATTTTGGAAGGATATCTAGTGTAAGGAAAGTATGGAATAAGCTGACCAGAAACATTTTGCCTTGGGTCTTCAGCTTTTTAAGAGCTTCATAAGGGATACCTGAAGGGCCTGATGCTTTGTTATTTGGTAGGTTTTTGAGAATATCTTTTATTTCGGCCATGCTGGGATGATCAAGAAGATAATCAAATCACTGGTAATCTATGTAAGGTCTTGGCCTGTATTGGTTCTTCCATGCCTCACTGAGACTTTTGAAATTGGAGTCTCATTTTCTAAAAGCTACAAAGTAGACTATTGCTATCCTAAATACAAATTAATGCTATCTAATGATTACCGTTTCCAGTAATCCCAGTTTTCCCTAGACCAATTATGACATACCAAGCTATACAAATTTTAAATATCAAGTAGATGATTCATATGCCAGGTGGAACTTACATAGGGGGTGGAAATCCTACCACTAGTTTTAAACCACCTAATCTACTAGGTCCAGTCTTGACTGTATCCATTGTGAGTAGGGCACATTGTAAAATATTATTATAGAGATTGATTCCAGTATTCCATTCACTATTATCACTGATTCTCAAGCTGTACCACTAGCATAGTGTAGCACTACCATTTTTACTATCTGTAAACTGGTATCCTTGCTTGGATTCCAATTTAATCTTGTAGATCCTTACTAGACTCACTTGACTTAACAATTTTTGTCTAGTCTTCTTATTACCTGTAGTTAATATCTTGCCTATTATTCATATGATGAAGTTCCATGGAATACCACTATTGGGATAAATCAGCTTAGAATTAATTTTTTTATTGTTATATAATAAAGTCTGCTATTGCCAGTTTAGATTAGAGTTTGTAAACTTATTACTGGAATTAGATCAGAAGCCTTTTTTCATGCAACCTTCCTTGCTTCGACCTGTTTTCAGCCTGCGATTATTGGGAAGACTAGAGGTTCTATCTTTATGCAGCCTAATTAATTTTTGAAAGATGATTTTGCAGCTAATTGGATATGACATGAATTGGAAGCTGATCAACCAATCATAAAGATAATAAATTTTTGTAACCAGGCAGGATTGAATCCTAAACCTTCTTCTGGTGATCTATGGAGCACTACCACTGTGCTATAGATCCATAGGTCTTTGTCAAAAACTTTATATATATATTGTAATATAATATTTTACATATAATAAATATACAGTATACTATAATAAAAATATAAGTTAAGATATATAAAAAAAAAACTCTTTCTTACAATACTCTAATTTGTAAAAAATTTTCTTTTTTAATAATGAAATAAACAGTAAATGATAAACAGTTAGCAAGAACCTTTCATTAGAAAAGAAGTACATTTTTATTTACTGCAAAATGCAAGAAATTAATTAATTCTTTATAAAGAAATAAATATTAAGGGAGAGGCAGAAATATTTTTGAACAAACCTTTTACTTTATCAAATGATACATATGTAAATAAAAGGAAAATTTTTTTATTCATATCTACATACTTATTCTTTTCAAAACATATATAATTCTTTTTCTTCTCAAATATCCATACACATATTAAGAGATATTATTTTATTTTTTCAGAGTTTTTGTTTTCTGCTAATAATAACTAGTGCCAGATTATTTATAATCTTCTGGCTAGTTTTTAGTTCTTGTTTATTTTCCTATCCATAAAACCAAATCCAGCTTACCTTATCAAAAAATAAACATTTATATATACCAATAATATTTCATATTACAATATTAATAATAAAAATATCAAAACAACTACATGTATTACCAAATTTATCACAAATAACAAAAGTAGCCAGATTGGAAGAGTGCATTATCAATGCCTTGTATAGGTTCTAGTTACATAACCTATTAATTTCTTATATTATTATTCCAATCAATCCAATTACATATACTGTCACTATTATATTTATACTATTGTCAACAATAAAGTAGTGTATTGAAAAAATAGCCAAACTGGTTGTTGAAACAAATTTTATATTTTTTCATATTTACTTTTCTCTATAATCTTATTTTCTCTTTATTTCATTTTCTTTTTTTTTTGCCTCTAATTAAATTGCAAATGGAAGTATTTATTAATCCAACTTTTTTGAAGAACAGTAATAAAATATAAATAATATTATACTAAAGCCAAACCAACACAGTTTTGCAGAACACCTGTCAATGAATTTAGATTTGTACATGATTCTTGAATCCTTAATACTAAGATCACTATGTTGCTTATATAATTTAGCTATTTACTAACTATTTTACTATAAGAGTGTTGATTTATTAAGCTATTGTTGCATAATATTAACTATCTTAAACTTTTAAATCTTAATTTTCTAGATATGATTGTGGAGAATAATAAAAATTGCTCCTTTTCAAGACTAGGCATCAAAAACTATATCTCAAAAGATCTATGCCAGCCTACATTCAGACTGTTACCCTAATACAAACCTGTGGTCCTAAGAGGTAAAAAATTTTTATTTTTTTAAAAAAAGAAGAAGGAAATAAAAAGGATAGTTGAAAAGTTTGTTCTGATAAATAAAAACTCTCCAATATCAACTTCAGTCCATTGAGATAAATTCTTTACCATTACCTGCAGCTGGACAAACTATTTAATTTCCATTATTTTATTGCTGACCAAGGATGTTTAAGGTACTTATAACAAGTCTTATACTTATAAGGAATTATTGCTTAATGCTTTCTCAGGATAATTAACAATAGAAAAAACTTGTTACTGAATTGGAATGAGACTTCTTTTAATCTTGAAGAGAAAAGAAATCAGTTCAAGAGAGGAGAGAGAACATCATGACACATCTTGACAAAATGAACACCTCATCATCTTGCTTTTTTCACTATGTCCATTGATATATTTGATTTATTATTGTACGAGATGAGGCACATGAAAGTTATATGTGTTGTTAACATTTCTTGCTACATGTAAATCAACCAGTTCAAATTTTTAGCCAATTATTATTCAGGAGTTCCAGTGTAACCAAAAATTCAAGGTCAAACTGAGATAGGCAAAATTCTTCAAAAAACCCAAAAAAAGTATATACACTTGAAAAGATAGGAAAGAGACTTGAGAAAGAGACTTGAGAAAGATGAGAGAAGAGTTTCAAAAACCTATATTAATCTTTTTGGAGTCTTGAATCTTTGAAGGAAGAGAGGTGTATATTTTTTCTACAGGTTTTTTTTTTAACAAAGTGTTCTTGCCTTTGATTTTGTAGGTAGATTTTTCTTGTATTTACTTACTAAAATACAGGAAGTTTATATTAAAAAAAAAAAGAAACAAGAGGGAAGAAACTAAAGTCTCTAGATATTAATATTATTAAAAAATATATATAAACTTTATTATAAAAAAATATAAAATTTCTTTGGAACATCTGTTTTTTGTGTTAGCAAGAGAATCAGTAGAAAGAGTTTTATTTATTTTCTCTTTATTTATTTTTTCATAAATTCGAAGCTTTTAGTTTTTATTTTTGTTTAAATAAGTAGTTCATTTTTTTTTTCCCTTGTAATAGGTTTTTTTAAGAAATATATTTATTATATAAGTGATAAACTAGTATGTATAGTAATACATTTCTAGATTTAAAAATTAATTATATATTTTCATATATTGTTTCTACCTTCGAAGAAAGATAAAGACAGAGAATTAGTAGTTGGGAGGCATTTTAGATGGACAGAGCTAATATAATATGCTAAAGTTCCTAGAGATATACAAATTAGTACAATTGTGAGGTATATAAGGTCAGGTGAAAGAGACAATAATAATTTGTTTATAAAAGTCAAGATATTTATTCCATAAAAAATATAAGTTCAAGCTTATCTATTTTTAAAAAAATTGAAAACTTTATTTATATATTAGAATTATAATATTTTTGTACATGATAAATATAAGTTATAAGAAATAATAGAGATATAAAAGAATTATTATATTCATCAGAACAATTATCTATATGGAAAAACTTTTTTCCGTACACAACAGATTTCTTAAAAATTTCCTTTTTTGGAAAGTGACAAGACGAAAGTAAAGGAAAGATATCAAGCTACCAACGAAGCTCCAAAGCTTCCAACACTCCCCCCACAACAGAACGCACACTGAGATACGAGAGGAGAGCAGGCAAAGACCTAGGTACCTCCAGAACACAACCATACGCAAAGAAGCCCACTATTGTAGCAACCAAGAAATCCACACAACCACTCGGCACAACCACCAACAACAACTAACAAACAACAGTAGAAACTTCAAGCACTGATACACAACCAAAAAAAATCCTTCAAGACAATCAACAACAGCAACAACCGAACACAGAACACTTCCTGCAACAAAGCCAAGAATCATCAACATCAACATCTTCCTGGAGCGAAATGGTGGAAACACACTTTGCCACATCTAACAACACAAGTAAACAAGTCATTAACCAAGAATCCAACACAATTAGCAGCAAACCAATGCATACCAGAATCGATGACACCGATGAAGAAATGGAAACCGAAAGAAGAGACAACCCAGAACAAAGATGGATCACAATCACAAAAGGCAAAGGCAGAGAAACTGAAAATCCCCAAGGCAGACCAAGACCAAGATCACCTTTCGACAGAGCAATCAGATATGGCAGAGAACGCTACAAAGTTGGCATCGCCGCAAATCTAGTCAAAGGAAAAACAACACACCAAAAACTAGAACACATTATCCTCGCCCTCAACTCTCCTGAAGGACTACTCACTGTACGCAGTGAGGGAAAAAAAGAGAACATGAACATCATTGCTATTTTTGCTGATCAACATGCAGCGGAACACGCTACAACCATAGTACTTCCAGAAATGGATAACAACAAGCTGGAACACATGGAAACTGGACGCCAAGAAATTAATAAGGCAAACTCCATTGTGGTATGGGACATTCCCCTGAACACAAAACTTATTGAAGTGAAACAGGCCTTCTCCAAATATGGTCAAGTTCAAGGAATCACTATGAAAACCCAAAATCTATGGCAATGTGCCACAATCACATTTGAAGATCCAGAACACAAGGAAAAACTCGTTAACAACAGAAGCATTCTCATTAAAGGAGATTCTGTGAGAATTAACGATGCAGAATGGACACTTCAACAAATGAAACAGAGACACGAAATAGCAGCAAAGCTAACAAACCTTCCCCCCAACACTACAGCATGGGACATCAAAAACATCCTAACACAATGCAAAGGACGCACATGCTACATTCCCAGATCTGCAAACAGGGGTTACAGACCCAAGAAATTCGCAGTCATCAGTTTCGAAACACAAGATGACCTATTAACAGCAGTACAAACACAATATACCCTAGGAGAAACTACACTCTCATTCACTCCAATCTCAACAAAGTTATGTGCAATATGCGATGGAACCTCACACCTGGCCAAAGATTGCCCAATCAAAGAAAGACGCCACCAATGGGACACCTACAACAAAAATCAAGCAACCAAATTCGGAAACCTTTACAACAAATACAGACCGGAAAAAACATCAACAATCCGCAACATCAACAAACCCAGAATCCCCACAACCCCAAGAGCAGGAACATATGCAAGAGCAGTCTCGCAAACAACCAGAACAGAGCACGAGAACCCAACAACTCTTGGAGACATAGCTAACATCCTTAAAGAAATCCAACAACAACTCAATGCCATCAGATACCAGGTTGCAGAACTGGACGAACGCATCACCAACCTAGAATACTACAATGAAGAATACTATGAAACAATGGACAGCGAACAAACACCAGCCTCACCAGAATCAGAACCTATTTCCCAAATCAACTCCACTCAATCCATATCAGAAGATAGCTTTGAAGATCTCAGAAGCACCCAAACACAACTCTTCTCCTCAATTGATGGAATGGAGAATAAAATGAACCAAATGCTCACCACAATAGATGCCATAGCCCAGACCTCAACGAAAAACAACACCAACAATCAATAACATGGGAAACTCCTATAGCAACAACAGCAACAACAATGAAGAACAACTGAACACAAACCCGATAAACAACCAACAAACTGACAACACCAATACTTCCTCCTTAACACTACAACAACTCGAAACAATACTAACATGGTCAGACTCAGAATCCAACCACAGCAACGAGGATACAACTACATCACAGACAATACAAATCAAAGAGACTACAAACTCCACAGAACCACAAATAACAAACAACACAAACGCAAAACCCAAGAAAAAACCAAACGAGTCAACCCATCCGGAACCAACACAAATTGGATCAAACCTCACCTGGTTAGATTCAGACTTCACAACAGATACCAACAACAACATATCACCATTGGAAACTCAAAACCTCTCACAATCACTACACAAAAAACCAGACATACGAATAAGCAGCACCACCACACTACACAAAAACCAACAGAACCACAACCCAACCAACACAATCTTCGAACACACCTGGAAAATCTCAACAACAAATGTCAGAGGCCTCAAATCAAACCCAGGTAAACTACTCCTATGGACAGAATGGATCGATAAACACAAACCAAACATCCTCGCACTCACAGAAACAAACATCAGTCACACTGAAGGCAGATTCATCCAATTCAACAACTACCAAACCACATGGAGCAACGCAAGTGATCAATCCAAAGGATTCGGAGTAGCTTTGCTGATAGAAAAAAATCTGGCAAAACACATCTACAAAAAACAAATATGGAAGGACAGAATCATTGCAATAGATCTACTCTTCAAATTCAAACGCAAACTCAGAATCATCGCCATCTACCTTCCCTCCCAAACTCACCAAGCCAACCAGGAATGCACTAAAGAAGTTCTCAAACTAATCAATGAAGCAAAAACAGTGAACAGCCAGATCATAACACTTGGAGACTTCAACTCAGTTCTCAACCCCAGCATAGATATGCCAAACTCGAAGCTTTCAAAAACAAAACAATACCTCTCAACAGGAAAACTTGTCCAATGGTTAGCAAACAATCAATTCTTGGACACCTTTCGTGAAATCAACCCATACAGCACCCAACACACATGGAGCAATTCAGATGACATCGTCAGCAGAATCGACCAAATATGGATCTCCCCAACACCAATCTGGCTCCTAACCGAAGCAAATATACAAGACACCGACAAAGAAATCATGGAAACTGACCATAATGCAACCTTCTGCAACATACAACACTGGAACATAGCCCCTGAGACAACAACAAGACACAGATCACAACCCAACAACAGGTACAATTGGCAGGACACCTCACAAGAAAAATGGAAAGACTTTAGTGAAACCATACAACTCAAATTACAACAATCATGGAACGAACAAAACAACTCATCAGATACAGTGAACAGGAAATGGAACCTCTTAAGGGAAGCAATTCTGCAGAGTGCAGCCCTTCATATTAAAAGATACAAAGAAAAAAGAAGGTCACCAAAACCACCTAGCCCATCCACATATATCCTACGCAAACTCTCCAAAGTCCACTCATTGGGAAAACAACTCAGCAACAATAACCTGTCACCAAACCACATCTTAAACAAAATCAAATCGATTTCAAACAAGCTAGCCAACAAACACTCACTCATAATAAATCCAATAACAGAACCCCTGTCCACAACCAATATCAC
>CAJVPV010003812.1:0-10790 GCA_910591835.1 Acaulospora morrowiae | reverse complement strand
CTCCTCAATTTTAATGATAATAAAATCACCAAATGGCAACACATATCAGCCAGATTGGAATACAATATTCAAGAAAAAATTTCTCTCTGGTACAATATTCTTTCACAACAACAATTCAATCAAACAGAAACAACTTCTGCCCAATCAAACAACAAAAGAAAATGGATAGCAACATTAATTAATAACAATATAATTATCGGCAAAAAATAAAAAACAAATAAAAACAATCTTATTATAAAATACTGAATATACAATAATCAAGATTCTGACAAATCTCTCACTCTCTCCAAATGTAATGGGTATTCTCTTAACATTTATCCTAACTCCTACAAATGCAAACTACCAATCCCAATCAACTTACTTAATCTCTTCACCAAACTACTTACAAATAATATGCTTAAAACAAAAATATCAAAAACTGATCTTTACAACTTCTTACAAACCAATATTATCATAAACAATTCATAAATAATTATTCTTTCAAATCTACTTGAATTTCTTATATTTCTCCAACATCCCAACCAATTATCAAAAACCTTTTCTGCTTTCAGGATTCTTCACTTAAAGTTCTGCTTTCATTTGAACACAATACCAATATTATTACAGTTATCTGGAACTATATACAACACTTTAAATCATTCACTACACACTTCAATCTTTAACCTTTACTAGCTCTACTCCGTATAATCATAATAATACTACTAACCAATGAAACAAAAGATATTATAATTTTCTCCAAACATCTCAAAATTAACAATAAAACATTCTTATGTCCTCCATCCAACCATAGAAAAAAATACAAACTTCCTTATTTCTCAACTATTACAAATATACATAATATAATGCAAACTTTCCAAATCTCCTTAACATATTACAAACCCATTACTAAAATATCAAACATATAGTCAACCAATATTACACTTCCTCAAATAAACATTATCGATACATTTCCTATCCAATACACATTAATAAGTATACAAAATATTCCCTTGCCTCCAATCAAAAAAAACTTGAAACAAATAAACAAAACCTATTGCCTAACAAAAATAATCTACTTAGAAAGAGCAAAAACAACTTTCAAGTTTGATCTATCACTTTTAACATATACTCTAATATTTCTTAAAAATATATCTATTTCAACTACACAATATCAATTCAAATTATACAATTTTCATTTCAAAATTCTCTCCAATACCCTTCTGACAAAATCATACTTTCATATAATATTTCCAAACATATATATTAATGACCTCTGCCCATGATGCAATACAAATTCAGAAATAGTATATTACCTTTGGATCTGCAAAAAAAGCTCAACTACAATGAAAAAAATAATAAATGACATACAAATACTCCTGGAAAAGAAATTTAAAAACAATAAAAACTTCGATAAAAAACAAATACAAAAAGTCCTTAATATTAATATTCACATTATTAATTTTGCAACAGGTATCACTCAATTGAACACTCTTTTCAAAAACCTTAATCCAACAAAATTCGATCTCAAAAATATCATTGATATTTAAAATGAAACACTTGAACTACTATATACACAAATATGGATTTCCAGAAATCAAAAAATGATTACTGAAGAAAAACTCCTTAACATTTTCCAAAACATCAAATACAAAAAAAATCCCAATAAAATTGACAATAACACATATCACAACTCACAAAAAAACATATAACAATAATAACAACAACAAACAATAAAAAATCTGATAACTAATAACAACATAACTCAAACCAATAATCTGATAGATATTATCTTTTAACTTTATTCTCAAAACCTATCCATGTCTCCTCAGAATAGAATAAATTATCAGGAAGGCATTAGCTTCCTAAACTAAATAGTTACTTTCCTTTTTCTTATCTCAAGGTTTTTTTAGAAATATACTTAGTATAATGATAGGCTGACATTTATAGTGATATATCTCAGTATCTTAATATTAATTATGTAATATTTAATATTTATTTCATTAATAAAAATCATAAGAAATATCTCACATAACATTAAAAAAACTATAAATCAATAATAATATTTAAAAATTTGAATAAAAAGATACTTTGCAATTAAAATATTTTTTAATTTTTTTTTTATTACTCTTATTTGTAATACAGTATCTTTTAATTGAAATATTTTATAATTAAACTTTATTTAATTACAATGAATAACAATAATAAAACTCTACTTATATTAGATAACAAATAATTTATTCCAATTAAAAATTTTTTAAATTGATTAAAAACTTGCAAAAAGATATAAACAAAATAAGTAAGCAATAAAATTACAGAAAACATACATATAGTAGAAATCATATGTCATTGCCCAACCCAAATATCCACAGTTTGATTATATAAATTAATAAAAAAAATTTATTTTAAGTACATTATTTTAACTAATTATTAATATACTATATTTTATAATTTATTTTTGTAATTTGCAATTACTGTATAAAAAATTAATATTTTGTAAATTTTATTATTGTTGTTATTATTTAATAATAGACTAACATGTATAACAATGTATCTCGATATCTCAATATCAATCATTTATTTATTAACTTGGTTTTTGAAAATTATTAAAAAAAAATCAAATAATAATTTTAATTGTAAACGTAAAAGATATTATCAGAGTCACTGATGCTTTTTTACTTATTGGAAATTAAAAAAAATTATTTAAATTACGAAAAATTGACGGCTTTTAAATTTTTTAATGCTTAAAAAAAAATTACAAATTAATATTTAAATCGAAATCAATTGTATATAATAATTCAAACTTTTAAAAAATGCTTTAGCTTTAATGGACTAATAATGTACCAAATAAAATTATCTTCTAAAATATGTCAAAAACAAAATCTTTAAAATTCTAATCTCTCTACAAATAAGCAAAAAAATTCCTAGCGGAAATTAACAAAAATTCTTATTTACTTATCACGAAACTCGAGGAATAGTAAATGCATTATTTTATGCTTATTCCGCTTTAAACCCAAGGGATTGCATAATGGATTGCTTTAAATGATAGGTCCATGAGGCTCCATTAGGAGAAATGTCGGAAGGATTGCCATATACCCATTGAATGATAGCCGATGGTATAAGAGTATAAGATTTGAACTTTCCAGATCTAATTGGAATCCTTATTTGCAAATCATATGGTAACGATCCATTAATAAGCTCTCTGAACAACTTTTTAGCGCCGGTGAGCGAAACTGCGTAACCATGCGTACAAGCTGGTGATGAGGATTTATACACTTTAAAATCCAAAGCCTCGCCTATAAAGTCTCCCCTATCTTCTCCCCGATTGCAATGCCCAAAGTATATTATTTCCCAATCGGAGGGTAAAAGGCGAAAAACATTTTTTACGAGTGATAAGAAGTTAACCTCCATGTCAACATCATCCTCTAAAATCAAAGAGCTTTTGTATCCTTTACTGACAATTGAATCGAGGATTCTATAATGACTAACGTAACAGGCCTTATGGTTGGGATTTTTATGGTGGAAATGATGATATTTGTTGAGAGTTTCACTATCATTCAAGTTAACGGCCGGAAAAAATTCGAAATCTACATCAAGTTCCTTCTCTATGGCCATCATCTTGAAAAGCCTGTCTTTCCGATGTTCAAGGTGAACAACATAAATGTGTTCGAAGCCAAGGGTTCTGTCATAGTTTTTTATTGTAGTTGTGCCTGAAAACGTGTAAGAAGTTGTGTTCGAAGCTGTGTTCGCGACCGTTTTCGAAAAGCTAGATTTATATTCGTTCGAATGTAGTCCAAGCTCAGTAAAAACCATGATAGAGAGCGGCATTAGTAATATCAATAAGAAAACAAGAAATTTGGGATTTATTAGTTTCTTGATGTATATCATTGTAGTTATCAGAAAGTCGGAAAACTGTATATCGAGAAAAGTTAGAATGTATATCAACTTTATTTCATTACTAAATTTGGTGCGTGTATAATAAAGATTTTTCCAATTTTAGGGTGTCTTATGTTGCATTTTTTTTCCGGATCGCGAGAACACTAACCAATAGGTTTCACGTAACTTATTACGATTTGTGATTTATTGATCACAATGTAAATACAACTGCACAGAGAACACCAAAAGTGTTGAATTCATGTTCCATAAAGATTATACAGGGGATAGACAAAAAGAATGTGCCATTTTATTTTTACACATTAAAAACTTTCAGGTATATAAATGTTTAATAAAATTTTACAGTATTTATAAATCAGTATACATATAAGAAAAAATTACTAATATGGAATCGGCCATCCATTTGCCTCAATTATTGCATTCACCCTACAAGGCATACTCTCGACTAAATTATGAAATAAATTTTGGGGAAGTGCATTCCATTCTTCCTGGATCATCTCTTTTAACTTTGAAAGATTTTTAGGAAGCAAAACCCATTTGTACAAGTTTGCCTCCATAACCGATCAAATGTTTTCGATTGGGTTTAGATCAGGACTATTGGCTGGCCATGGGAGAGTCCTGATCTTGGCATTAGTGAGAACATTTAGTGTCACTTTTGCAGTGTGAACTGGGGCATTGTCTTGTTAAAGAATTCCATTTTTGCACTAAAAAATTGAAGTGAGTGCTGGAATTGCATGCTCTCTCAATAACTGTGTATGCACTCTACCTATAATAGAGCCAGAATACAAGACAAGTGGTCCATATTCCTTCCAAGCAAACTCAGTCCACACTATATATCCCTCACTTCGAACAACCTTCGGAGCAAGACAGTTTGATTGCAATTCTTCTCCGGTTTTATGCCATACACATATATAGACCTTTCTTCGGAACTGGAAAAAGAGCTTTTTGTCTGTGAAAAAAATTTTTTTCCAATCTTTTAGTTTTCAATCTTTCTGCTCCTGGCATCACTTAATCCATTTGAGCCTATTTGCTTCACTAATGAATGGCTTGCGACATGCGATTCGCAACTGAAACCTGATCTTATGGAGAGTATATCTTATGGTTCTGATGCATACCGACTTACCTTGTTTTTTTTCAAAGGCTATACAGAATGCATCTGCTATAAACTGTCTCTTTCCATTGGTTACAAGTTTCTTAAAGTATTCACAACCTGCAGTGTTGATCAAGGGAGGACGGTCGATATTTTTTTTAGGAAGTGTTTTTTCAGAAGTTAAGTGTTGAGCAAGAATACGATCAATAGTTTTATGATGACAACCAATGGTCTGGGCTATTGCTCGGTTTGAGTGACCAAGCTTGTGTGCAAAAATAATGCCTCCATACTGTTTCTCAGTAAGCATTTGAAAAAAAATAGGAAAAATCAATTAATTTTTTTATTTAATATAAAAAAGTATTAAATAATAAATAAACAATATATAAAATTTTATACCACGTGATGTCATAACAATTACTCATTACATATAAAATTTTGCGAAAATCAAGACAGAATTGACATCATCAAATATTGGGAAAAAGTGGCACATTCTTTTTGTCTACCCCCTATATATATTATAGTGAAAGTTAATTTAATAATATTTTTATATTTGTTAATAAAAATTTTCATATTGATTTTTTTTAATAAATTATTTTTATTCTTTGAATATTAAAAGTACTATTGTTATTTATTAGAAATTAATTGTTTTTTGCTCTCTTGAATTTAGTTTGCTAAACAATATAGAATTAATTAAATCTATTTTATCTGATAAAAGATATAGTAAATTGAGAAAACCATATTATGAAATGTGGTTTGTCAAGAGAAGTGAATTATTCATTATTAATTTGTTGAGTTTATAGAAATATTCGTATATACAGGAATTTAATATTTTATAAAATTTATTATTGTAGATAGATCTTTGTTTTCAATAGCAGAATTAAGTTAAATTTTTATTTATTAACTTCTTTTTTGAATATCAATTACTTTTTTAATAATAATTTTCAAAACCAACGTTTCAATATTTCAAGAGCGACCGTAACTGTATTTTTTACAAAATATATTATTTCAATGCTGGTAAATAACTTATTGCATTGAACAAAAAAAGTATATACACAGTGAACCCCGTTAAACCGAGGTGGCCGGGACTATTAGTAAAATTTTTTGGGAAATTCGGTTTAGAGGGGTTTACCTAGTAAATTCGGTTTAACGAGGTAATTTACAATATGACGGTTTTTGAGCAAACTTCGGAATAACAGGAATTTAATTAGTACTTCGGTTTAACGGGGTTCGGTTTAACGGGGTTGACTGTGTATATATATTAAATAGAATATCCTATTAATAACAATAAAAACCAAATAATAATTATAATTGTAAACATAAAAGATATTATCAGAGTCAACGGATGTTTTTTAACTTATTGGAAATTAAAAAAATTTATTTAAATTACAGCTTTTAACTTTAAAATTCTTAATATCTCTAAAAATAAGCAAAAAAATTCCCAGCAAAATTAACAAAAATTTTTATGCTTATTCCGCTTTAAACCCAAGGGATTGCATAATGGATTGCTTTAAAGGATAGGTCCACGAGTCTCCACCAGGAGAAATGTCGGAAGGATTACCATATATCCATTGAATGATAGCCGATGGTATAAGAGTATAAGATTTGATATTTCCAGATCTAATCGGTCCCCTTATTTGCAAATCATACGGTAACGATCCATCAATGAGCTCTCTTAATAACTTTTTGGCGCCGGAGAGCGAAACTGCGTAACCATGCGTACAAGCTGGTGAAGAAGATTTATACACTTTGAAATCCAAAGCCTCGCCCATAAAGTCTCCCCTATCTTCTCCCGAATTGCAATGCCCCAAGTATATCATTTCCCAATCGGTGGGTAACAGACGAAAAACATCTTTTATGAGCTCAAAGAGGAAAACCTCCAAGTCAACATCATCCTCTAAAATCAAAGAGCTTTTGTATCCGTTTCTGACAATTGAATCGAGGATTCTATAATGACTAACGTAACAAGCCTTATGGTTGGGATTATCATGGTGGAAACCATATTTGTTGAGAGTTTCACTATCATTCAAGTTAACGGCCATAAAATATTCGAAATCTACATCAAGTTCCTTCTCTATGGCCATCATCTTGAAAAGTCTGTCTCTCCGATGTTCAAGGTGAACAACATAAATGTGTTCAAAGCCAAGGGTTCTGTCATAGTTTTTTATTGGAGTTGTGCCTGTAAACGTGTAAGAAGTTGTGTTCAAAGTTATGTTCGAAGCCGTGTTCACAACCGTTTTTGAAGAACTAGATTTATATTTTTTCGAATGTGGTCCAGGCTCAGTAAAAATCTTGATAGAAAGCGGCATTAGTAATATCAATAAGAAAACATAAATTTTGGGATTTATTAGTTTCTTGATGTATATCATTGTAGTTATCAGAAAGTCGGAAAGATTATGACCGAGAAAAGTTAGAATGTGTATATAAACTTTGTATTATATCAATTTTATTTCATTGCTAAATTTGGTGTGTGTATAATGAAGATTTTTCAATTTTAGGGTGTTCCTATGTTGCATTTTTTTTTTTTTTTCACCGGATCGCGAGAACACCAAATCCAATAGGTTCCACGTAACTTATTACGATTTGTGATTTATGGATCACAATGTAAATAAAACTGCACGGGGAACACCAAAACTGTTGAATTCATGTTCCTTGCTTGTTCTTCATTTAGGAAACAAGAAATGATATTGTCACTTATGCAAAATAATGTAGAGTATACAGCTTATTCAGCAGTGTTGGCGTTATTGTCATGCGTAACGTCAAGATAAGTTGGACTTCTTTCTCTAACAGGTATGTTTAATTTGGTAGGGTTCTTTTAATAATAAATGTCCTTTATTTTCCCTTTCGCTCGATGCTCCTCTCGATAATTTTTGTCACATGTCCAGCTGGCGACAGAATCAAAAAAATTCCCTGATTTAGAATTAACCAACAATAAGAGAAAAAATCACGTTATACTGTCCGAAAATTCCCATATTAGAAAAACGAGAAATACATTTTTTAAGTAGAACAAAGTATGATGTTATGTTATCCGCCATATACAGTCAAACCTGGTTATAACAATGTTTTCTATATAAACATAGTAATTTGATATGTGAACTTTTTTTTAAGAAAAACATTGAGTTTGCTATAAAGACTGTATTTTTTCATACGACTATTACTGAAAAAGCAGTCATTTTCTTCATCGTACATCTGCTATTTGCACTGTTCAATCTCATCATATTTGGATGATTCTTTTTGAAAACGACAAAAATGTTTTATTTGAACAATACATATACAATATAAATTCTAGGAGTACAATTATAAAGTCTGAAAAATCCCCGTCCGCCTTCAAAAAGAATTACCCATTTCTTTCTAGAGTTGTGATATTATATGATTGTACTATTATAAACTTTTTCACTCCCAAATAACCCATTATTTTCACTCTGGTATAAATACATGCTAGAAGATACTGTAAATAAATAAATCATGTGAATGTGTTTGTACTACTCGAGATTAGATGGAGACTTAATATCCAGAAAAGAGTATCGCCCACCTTGACCACCATAATAGTAAGGAGAATTGATAAGTAATAGAAAGATGGATTAAATTTTAACGAAAATCATTTTATAATTAAATTTTCGTGAAAATGTAGTTATGATATTCCAGAAAATATAGTCAATGATGAATATGCAGCTCTATTAAATAATATTTTATTGCTTTTGATAGATATGCTTTCTGGTTGATTTTTTCATAATAAGATCACAATATCAATTTTTGGTTTAAACTAGCATATCAGAATTTATTAAATGTAAATATATCAAAGCTATGATTACTACTGAACTCGATCATTGAATATTGTTAACCTTTCTTGGTAAAAAATTGATTCTTGATACTTTTGTTTTAGAACAACAAAAGATGTTTTGTTATTTTATTAATAATGATTGTTAATTCGTCTATTTGTAAAAGTTATCTGCCATTAAGTATATAGTTGTTAATATATAAAGATAACTATGTCAATGTAAATAAAAGAGGAACAAAGAAATAGAAATCATTAATATATTAAAGAAGTAATTGAAGTTAAACTGATTTGTCGTTTTTAAATTATTTTTTTAAAAAAAAGTTAACTCAAGTTTATGTAATTCTGAGTCAAAAATAAAATTAAAAAAAAAAAAAAGCTTTTATAGTAAATAGTTTGCTTAAGATTTGATATACAGTGGCATCTGTCTTTTTGCATAAAGTTGGGACCATGGTGAAATTTTTATAAAAAATATGCATTTAGACAGGTTATGCATATATATGTCAGATTTTTATAAGAGTTTTATAAGTT
This sequence comes from Acaulospora morrowiae, assembly GCA_910591835.1. Taxonomy (NCBI): domain Eukaryota; kingdom Fungi; phylum Glomeromycota; class Glomeromycetes; order Diversisporales; family Acaulosporaceae; genus Acaulospora; species Acaulospora morrowiae. The sequence goes on along the minus strand of CAJVPV010003812.1, from coordinate 1,527 downwards.
GGGACTGAGCAAGAAATATGTATTTGTATGTTTTTTATATAGAATATGTAAATAAACAATATGCAAATAGACAGGTGCCACTATAGTTCTTAAGATAAAGATCATTAATAAATAAAAAGATAAATTAGAGTTTTTTTAAACAAAAGTTTATTGGTTATATGGAAATCTGAAAGAAGTAATAAAATAATATATTCTCTTTGGATTTTTTATACATTTGTTTTTTTTTTTAATAATTTTTTATTAAGTTAATCTTTAATATATTTAGTTTGGTTTCAATAGTTATAAAATCAATTGACAGTTTTGATTTGTAAAATCAAATAAAATTATTTTTAATTTATTTCAAATTAAACAAAGATTTTACAATATTTAAAATCTTTAATAAATTTGTTAATATCTTTTTGAATTATAACAAATAAAATAATTATATATTCTTAAAAAAGATTTTTTTTTGTTATATTAGTTGTATAAGTAAAAAAATAGATATAATAAGTAACTTATATAAATAATCAATAATAATAAATTATATTACTTTTACAAAATTAAATTAATAAATTAGATAATTTAAACTAATAATAAAACTTTCATCTTCTAAATAAGTTTTTTTAAATATGTATAACTTATTTATAGAGTTATATTTCTTAAATAATTTAAATACTTTATTAAAATTATTATTATCTTACTTAATTAATTGATTATTAAAATTATAACTAATTATAAATATGTAAATATTAAAATTAACCAAAATTATCTTTTTTAAATATCATCTTGATTATTTATAATTAATATATTGCTTAATAAAACAATAAATAGGTTAGTATTTAGCTCTAGTTATAATATTATAAAAAATATTTGATATATTAATTATAATATTTTTAATATTTAACAAAATTTATATTTAATATTATTTTATTATAAAAAATATATATAATTTTAATATAAAATATTTATAATATTAGCAATATTCATAACATCATCCAAATATTACAAATATCCTATTCTTTTTATAAATCTACTTTAACAATGGAAAAACTTTAACCTTATAATATGATTATTCCTTAACTCAATATAACTAACCCATTTTCTTTATTATATACCTTATTCAATACACAAAATAATTCACTTCCCCTGATACGAGATCTTATTAAAAAAATAAATAAAACAATCAGATTAACCAATATAATCTATTCTGAAAAAACAAAACCTATTTTTAAACCTGACTTCTCTCTTATACAATATACACTTTCTTTTTTTAAAAAAAATTCTTTACTAATCACCCAATTTCAATTCAGTTTATATAACTTTTGCCTCAAAATTCTTTTTAACATATTACCAATTAAAATTTTATTTATACTTTACCTTATCTCATCTATATACTAACAATTTCTGTCTTTTATTGTAATACTGCTTCAGAAACCATATATTATATCAGATTCTGTAAAAAGAGCAATCTGGCTATATCCCAAATAATTAAAAATACCATAGCACAAGCTATCTTTTCCTTCAAAAATAACAAAAACTTCAATTCAA
>CAJVPV010003811.1:0-10791 GCA_910591835.1 Acaulospora morrowiae | reverse complement strand
AGCATATGTTTTAAATAATTAGAATTTAAACTATTCAATAAATTAAATAATTTTATTTATATATTAAATATATATTTGAAATTTAATTTAAAAACTATTTTATATAATAAGACATATGTCAAAATTATAAAACTTTATTAATTAAATTTTTATCTATATTTATGATAATAAAAATTATTTTTTGCAATAAGGTATTTGTTAAAATCTTAAATTTTTGCCAATTTGATTTTTAATGACATTAAGGATAACATAAAATATTTTTCACAATAAGGCATTTGTCCAAATTCTTAATTTTTGTCCATTAAAATTTTAACAGCAACTATAGATCAGATGGCTGTTGAATGAAAAGTTGACTGGATAGCTGTTGAATGAAATGTTAACTGGATGGTTGTTGAACAAAATATTGATTGGATGGCTATTGAATGGCAGGTTGATTGGATGGCTATTGAATAGCAGGTTGGTTGGATAGTAGCTTTTCAAAGAATTGTTGACCAGATTGTTAGAAGGATTATTAAGTAAAAAATCACAAAGATGATTTTCTTTTTGGATTTACTTTTGAAAATTTTTGAAAAAAACTATCTGCTTATATATTTGATTTTTGTATGGTCGTGACTTTATAATAAATAAATGGTCACTATATTGTCACTATTTTTTTACTACTTGATTAATGAATTGTCATTATTTTGTAATGATTCTATTATAATTTAATCAAGGTTAACTCGAAATTGTATCGCTATAACAATATTTTATTAATAATTATAGTGACGACATTATCACTATTTTGTAACTAAAAGTTGTTACAATATAGTGTTAGCAGGGAAAAATATATGAGTTGCTGGGATCTATATTTGTTACATAATATGACACGATCCATCAGACTTAGCATCAAGAATTCTAAATAGTCTAATTGAAAATTTGCAGAATGTAACAGTAGATTAGCATATACATTGCGGTGGATATAAATAGGAAGGGTTTAACTAGTTAAAATAAAAAGTAACCATTGATATTGTATAAACTTGTAATACTAGTAATTGCACTATAATTAATAAACTTATCTTAATTGATTATTAGCCGCTGTAGAAATCCTATAAGCCCATAAAGAATTGTGGTAGAGGATAAGACCGGTAATAAAAGAAAAGAAAGTTTATTAACAAGTGCCTCTGGTTAGCAAGTGACACGAGCCCCTATATACCTATCATTACATAACGACCTGGTCTGGAGTAATGACAGACTTGCCGTATACCAATAACATTTGGTGGAGAACTAAAGTAAATCCAATTTACACCTATACAAGAATCCATGACATCGTCATAATCTGCATTGATTACTAATTAGCGGCAACAATGATAGAAGTTATAAACGATGTAGATGATGAAAAAATTCCATTGTTCTGTGACAATAATATGTCCAAAAAACAGAAAAGAATACCTTCGCCAACCTGGGAAAAGAAAAAAAGAACCATGATATTAGGATGCCTAGGTTCAGTGATGAAGAAAAAGAAGACCCATGCTTATGGATAAAACTCTACAAAAAGATTTGCAAAAATAAGAGAATAAACAAATGATGAAAAGCTAAGAAGAGTAGTGATATATCTGAAAGGAATCATGGTGAACAGTATGAAGACTGCCAAGATCGTTTTATCTACTAGAACAATAAAGATAATTACGAAAGAAGTCTTGTGCTAATGTTCGTGCGATACTTTGTGGCACTAGAGCAACGGTACCAATGGCAAAATGAATTAGAGAACATAGAACAAGAAAAAAACAAAAAGGTATTCAAGTATATTTGTAGGTTCGAGAAACTACTTGAGAAAGTTTACCTAACAGAAACTACTATAGGAAACTGGCTAAATGGCTGCTTGTGACCAGGTTAAGAAAGAACATATTGTTTTTACTGACTGTAATGATTTTGACCAATCTAGAAGAAGCCTTCAGGATAGCAGTAGAAATCGAAAATGATATGGAAAGAAAAGCGAGTAAGCTAAAAGAATTAGAGAACCATGTACAAAAGTTACAAGATCATATGTGAAAAAAATAGGTTGTGCTAGAACCAAAACCAACAAGACGAGACCGAGATTATCGGAAGTATAAGAAAGATTATAATATCAGTAGTTACTGGAAGGGTACCGCTAAGGAGTACCCAGTGAAGGCTTTGATCTTAAATGATAAGACCAAAAAGATACTAACTGACAAGATTAATAATAAAGAACCTGACAGGAATACTTGGTAGAATGAAAGTTTGTGTAAGAAAGAAAAAACGGATAAGGACGAAGTATAGTTGATATCCTTTAATGATAATAAAAGAGAAGCATTACAAAAAATGAGTAAGAGTTCTGATTCCGATAATGAAGCATAACCAGAGATCTTGGAACCAGTCGTGTGGTCATTCCAATTGAAAAAAACGTTGATGGTGACCGAAAGGGATGATGAGATCAATAAAACTGAGAAGCAGGGTGTGTATGAGTCTGAAGGTCGATATGGGCCAATAAAAGAAATAATTGTGAAGAAGAAAGATGTTGTGGTGATGGAAAAACCGCTGACGACACACGAGAAGCAAGAAAAGGAAGAGTATGGATCAGAAGAACAAGGTGAACTGAAGATGACTGTGAAAGAACTAGACATTGTGCAAAGGAGAGAACTGCTGACATCATACAACGAAGATGAGGAAGAAATAGTTAAGAAAGAAATGACGCTTATGATCACATGGGAAATGAGGATGTCAAGAAATAAAACTCCCAGATTTCGTAGCATTTCTGAGTTGTGACAACAACTAATAGAAGTACTTACGCAAGAATTTAGAAGAAAGTTTATGAAAACCTACTCTGACGTCTTTGTAAAGCTGGCACTTCGTGCGATAATGACAATTTATAGGATGGCTTGAACAAAGCCTTCTATAAAAGTACTTTTGATTGAGCATGAGAATATGATTACGAATACTGTTTAGAAACTTGAGTGCAATATAAAGCAATGTAATAATGACGTTCCGAGCAGTCGCACAACATAGCAAGAGGGAAAAAAGAAACTGTAAAACCGATTTGGATGAATAGAAGCAGCATTAACAGAAAAACAAGTTGCCGTTTTAGTAAACTAACTGTTAGAAGTATGTAATGAAGATCGAATCACGAAAAAAATAAAAGTCAACAATGACCTAGGGAAGGAACATATAGCAAGACAAGATCAAGACACTTACAACAGAATAAGACAATGCAACATGTGATCAATATCAATAATAATGCATCGACAGAGCAAAAGCTATACAAGGATGGTTCTGATATAAGAGAAAGAATCATGAAGAGAAAGATAATGTCAATAATTATGTGGGAGATGCACGCACCAGGTAACGAGATGTTTAGACTGCGTAGCATTATGACACCAGGGCAGCAACTAATAAACATACTCAGCTGCAAGTTAAGAAGAAAGCAGATATAGGTGCATTCCGAGATCTTCACAAAATTAGTACATTGCACAATAATAATAATTTGTGAGATAGTTTGGACAGAGGATCTAGTAAAAGAACTCCACACAAATTTGATCGAAAATACCGTGCTGAAACCTAAGCACGAAAAATTGATGCAATGTACCTGCAACAACAATAGTGATACTCCAAACAACAAAACAATAGCAATTACAATCAAAATGAAACAACCATGTGCACTGACAACACTTAGACTCTACAACCCATCTGTGAAATGCCAACAGCTGATGATCCCACACTGATGCAAGATCATGGAAAAATTGATAACATTGAGACTATACCTTGTAGGGATAAGATTGAGAGTAAATGCTATAATCCTGGTTGATAGTAGTGTGTGTGTAGTCACTAACACTACTAGGACTGGACTGATTAAAAGAAATATGGAGTTGAATAGGCCCACAGAGCAATATTTTGTGAATGCGCTCTGAGGCCCTGAGACATTACATAATATACTGCAAAACTCTAGTGAAAACAATTGAAACTATGAAACCGAAACTAATATGACATATGGATTAACATTTATAAGAGCAATGAAGGATGACATAGTCCACAAGGAATTGAATATAGGATCTATAAATGGGACGGTATGCCAGTTTCCAATCAACAATCACAATAAAGACATAGAAGCAAGCAAACAAACAAATCACTCTAGTTGTGGGAACTTCAATATACTACATGATGAAGAACAAGAAGCTGAAGAATGCAATATTGAATCAGAACCAGCGAGTACACAACAACAAATTGATTGCACTACTAATCTAACTGGCATCATTCAATCATCTGATACTTCACCATCACAAGTAACGACAATCAAACATCAGCTAGTGATCAGGATAAATAATCTAAAATTCCAGACAATCTTGAACCAATATTTCGAACTGATAGTGTGGAATGATTATATGCACGGGAGTACATAAAATAAGCATAGAGGAAGTGTTAGCAGGAAAAAATGTATGGATGCTGGAATCGACATTTGTTACATAACATGGTGTGATCCATCGGACTCAGCATCAAGAAGCCTAAATAGTCTAATTGGGGATTTGCAGAACACAACGGTAAATCAGTATATGCATCACAGTGGATATAAATAGAGAGGGTTTAGCTAGTGTTAACTGTACCAGCAAGTCTGTCACCACTTCGGAATTAAGCTTGCCATTTGTTAGTACGTAGGGGTCATGTCGCTTGCAATATCAAAGGTACTTTTTGGTACGACAATTTTCTAATTTTTCTTCTTTCCGCTTGTCCCTCAGATACAATCCTTTATCAATAGACTTGATATTGACTACACTGGATTCTTTAGGCGACAAGTATCTCAATAAGATAAGTTTATTAATTATCATTGTGCAAATACAGGTTTGGTGATACAATTATATTGCAATTGACTTCATCTATTATTACTCTAATCCTATTTCTATTTATATTAGCTGCGACGTGTCCACCAATCTAACATCGCATCATGCAAAACCTTCACAAACTATTTTAGCTTCGTGATGCATGATCTGATGCATTGCATCATATCAAATGACCTGCACCGATCCCATCCCTATACCTGATCCTACTGCTAACACTAGTTAAAATAAATAGTAATTATCAAAATTGTATAAACTTGTAATACTTGTAATTGCACCATTATAATTAATAAACTTACTTTAGTTAGTTATTAGCCGCTATAGGAATCCTATAAGCCCATAAAGGATTGTGGTAGAGAATCAAACCAGTAATAAAAGAGAAGGAAGTTATTAACAAGTGCTTCTAGTTAGCAAGCGATACAAGCTCCTACATACTTACTGTTATGTGATGATCTAGTCCAAATTAGTGACAAACTCGCCATGTACCAATAACATTAGTCATGATTTGTTCACTATTTTTTTAAAAAGAGTTGGCAACAATGTCATTATCAAAATAATGATTTAATTATCACTAAATAGTTGAGATTTTGTCGTAACATAGTAAAAACCATTAAATCGTGATTGAATTTTCATGATTTAGTCACAAAATCATGACAATTATATGACCAGATTATCAGAATTTGATAGGTTTCAGTAAAGAAGATAAAGACAAAGAACTAGTAACAAAGAAACACTTTAGATAGACAGGACCAATATGATATTGTTACTGCCTTGAAAGAGCAAAATGAGAATTGTGCCAATTTAGACTTACAATAAACAGGATGTTTCTATGAAATAAAAGAAAATAGGAACAGAATAAAGAAGAATAAAAGGAAATATTCAAAGAAATATCAAATAAAATAAAAAGAAGATAAAATTCACAATTAAATATATTGAAACTTTTAGTTTCTCACTTGACAAACTTCAAAATTACTAATAAAAATAATTTTTAATTCTCAATGATTTAATTTATTCAATATATGTTTTGTTTTAAATACTATTAAATAAATAAACATGAACAATTCAAAATTATTGTTTCAGTCAATTTCACAACTCTGCCTTGATATTAGAATCAAAAGATAACAATATAAAAATATTGAATTTCAATAGAAAAACAATAGAAAAATATAAAAGAAAAATATGGGATAAATATAATTTTATTAAAAGAAAATTAAAGAAAATACAAAAATTCGAAATTTTATAATTATAATAATTATTCTTTTTTCACAGCTGGAGGAAATTGCAGCCTTTTTATAATGTTATAATCAATTGTTAGTCATCTCTAATCTAATTATTTATGTGTGGTTCATCTATTTACACAAAAGATTTGGCTAGAGAATTATTTGTTACACTTGAAATAATCATCAAAGAAATTCTTATCTGTAAAAGAAAAAGCAAAATTACTCAAAATATTAATATTTTAATAACAAAAGTTATTCCTCTAATCTTTCCACAAATAGTTTCTTAGAATCTCAAAGAAGCTTTGGAACATAGTTTTTGAGCTGTAGTTCTTCGAATTTGCTGCACTATTAAAAACTATATAGGCATTTTGAGAATTCTTGGAGAAAAAAAGAAAATATTATATAGAAAATATAGCTAAAACTAATAAATTTTAATAAATTTTAATAATATATGCTGGTATCCATAGAGATCATATATACCAAACCTAAATTCAGACCAATATCAATCAGAACCATTCAATAGAACAATCTCTCACTACACTTTTCTGAAAATCTTTTAATTAACAATACTTGCCTAGGTAGTAGCATCAGATAATGCAAGAAAATTTTCAGCATCACCAGAGACTATATGGTATGTGAAAGCTCCTTAATCGTCCAAACGTTTGGATGAACACATACTCCGCACAGTCTAAAAGTCATCAATCAATCCAACAAAAACATCCAAAAATTCCATAACAACAAGTACAGCACCCTAGTAGCCTTTAAAGTTAAACTGCTCTTGGGAACTCTTCCAACTCATCTCATATTCCACCAACTATATCCTAACCAATACCCAGACACTCTATGTCCACAATGCGAACTCCATATTGAAGACATTCAACATGTTTTCAAATGTCCGGAAGCATTACAAGCAATAGAACAAATCATAAAAACCATTAATTAAACTCTTCATCCAGACAATAATCACAAACCAATCTCTCACATATGGCAAGCCGTTGAATTGTCATGTAAAATCACAGACAAAATCTTCTCCACCTCAACCTCTATCAACTGGATAAAGCCAGCAATAGAATCTTTAACCCTGTTGCATGATCTAATTTGGAAACCACGTTGCTCCACAGCCAACACTTTATTTCTTACTGGAATCAAATGGAACTATACTAAGTCACATAATTCAATCAACTCCACCAATCCAGAAACTAAAAAAACCTCGCAAACCAAAGACAACTCCAATAACCTGCAAGAAAACATTATCATTGACCTACCTTCTACTGTTGCTAATTCATTCATCCAATCTAAATATAACTACTCTAAATGTATTTATAGCTTAACAACTCTATCTGCTAATATTAACTTTATTTCCCCTGATGCTGGATAGGTATTCATAGCTGCTCGGTGCCATCCAGCAAGATATATTGTTTTAAACTTTCTTTTCAATATTAGTCATATGGTTACTGTAGGCAAGCTAGCATTTAACTCAATGTATCAACACATGAGAGATGTTGTTTCTTTCACAATGTATATCATGCTATATACAAATCAAATAAAGAAATGATGTTTACTTACAAAAAAAAAAACCCCCAATATAAACTTTATCTATAGGACACTCCTGCCATATTTGAAGCATAGGTGTGTCAAATTCTTTTTGTGACTTGGAGGCAAACCTGTATAAAGTAGCTGCAATGCCTTTATATAAAAAGGTATTCCCTTCCCACCACTTCCAATACTACTCTACTTGCTATACATCAAGCTATATTTGGAAAGCAGACATGCCAATCCTAATTATAACTTGGAGGCCAACCTGTATAAATTGACTGCAGTGCTTTCATGTGATTAGGTATTCATTTATTTTTAGGTAGCTAGATGCCATTCCAGATAATAATATAGATTTTGAAATTATTTTTTCTATATTCTTGGGTGGTGCCAAGAAGCATAGAGAATGGATCACATTTGTGGAACCTTGCATTTAACTTTTCCTAGTAAAGAGAAATATATGTTATACTGTAAATGTATTATAAATCTTGTACTTACAAGTTTAAAATTATAATAATAAAATAAAGTGTAATAGTCTTCTGCTTCTTCAAAAAAAATAGCTTATATATAGAAATATATATAAATATTAATCTTTAAAAAAATTCTTTCTGCTTAACACCAAAATTCCTAAAAAATTTCCTTTTTAGGAAATTTCAATAGAAGATACCAAAAACACACACAACTCCTAAAGTCAGAAGATATTCAAAGGAACAAACAAACCATACTTTCCAGTAACAGGACAGGTAACTTTTGCTTTAAAACTAACTATCTTTATTTGTTTGATTAATTTTTTAAAAAAACAAGCAAATTTTACAAGAAAAGCAAGAAACAAAGTGAACAATTCACAGTAAGATCAAGAGAAAGAAAACTCAGCATCAACCTTACAAAGCTGTTAGCCAGTCATGTACCAGATTAAGCACTTTCCTAGACACCAACAGGACTTTGTGCTAGCCAGATCACGTCCAGTAAACCAAATAACCTCAAATACCAACACAAAGCCAAAGGGACACTAGAGTTTCCTCTCCAAATCTTAAATAAAAGAGAAAAACAAAACAAAACATGTACATTTATTATTTCTCCAGATCTCACATAGTGCAAATAATTCTTCACCAGCTCCAAAAACCAAAACCAGCTTGCCCTTCCAAAGGATTAGCAGTAACACAAACACAAACATGTTTCAACTCGAATAAGCTTATTTTTAAAGTAAGCAAAGCAAAACATGTCTGAACCCAAAAGATAAACATGTGTTAAACAAGATCCTGATACAAGTCAAGCATATAGATCCTAAAACCAACATGTAAAAACATATCACACATGCAAGGCATTCACTTAAAACATGTCACCTAACAACAAAAACCTCCAGGTTAGAAAATAATAAAGCAACTCAAAAACAATTATCGTCTCACCAGACAAGACACTTCCCAAAAAAGGAAAACAAACATGTAAAAGCCAACTGATTTGTTAACAAAGACAAATCCTATACAAACATAAAACAACATAGTAAAACACATATAAATATTCAAAAAAAAGGGAACACAATGATTGCAAACACATTAACCGAACTTATAGACTGGATTATAGAACATCTTCCAACATTAAATGACAACTACAGTGAAGGGAATAGACATTAGTTGCATATGTTGATAGAAGATGGAACTATTAATACTGCCTCAGAGCTTTCAGAGTTGGATGTTCTGATAAATATCACAGTTATCGATGAAATAGCAACAAAACTCTTAAACATCAATTCCCATACAGCTGTCAAATGGACATTGGCAAAGAAACACAACCAGCAAGATATGAATATCTTGAACAGATTTCTAATCCAAGATTCACAACAGGTTGCTCAATGGTAGATATTATCCATACAATACATGAAACTTCCCAACAACAAGAAGAAGAAATTGCAAGGAATATAGACAAAATGTCAGAAAATTACATTATCCAAGAAAACACTATAAAGCAAACAAACAAAGAACAAATCCCAGAGGTAATTATGAATGAACTTGCCTCAGAAAAAATAATCAAGAAAGAAGAAACACAAGTTCTCGAGATAATCATGGAAGAACAGCTATTCTCAAATGAAAGCTCAGATGCACATATACCTATTCCTGATACAATGCAAGATATTAGAGTCCTTGAGGATTATGCAACAAGAAACAGACACTTCCAACCAACCTATCTCTATTATATTTGCAAAAAAGGTGTATACAAAGCAGAAACTTTAATAGCAAATACACCAGAAGAAAACCAAGCAGATCAAATCAAATATATAGCCAATGCTTTTAAACTTTCCACTGATAAACACTATCTTATCCAACCACTCTTCTTCAATGGAAATGACTGGTATGCAATCCATTTCCAACATGAAAAAGATTGTGCAACATGCATAAACAAATTCAAAGACAAGAAAGACTTTCAACTCATTGCAATACAAGGCTCAGACTCCACTTAAGACAACAAGTCCAACAAAGAAAAACAAAGTTATGAGATCAACAATTCATTCAACCTAACAAACAAACAAAGTAGAGTCCAACTTCATGTCAAATGCAATTTATTTCCTCAAATCAGCTGAGAAGATCAGTTACAACAAATGACCAATACACTCAAAGTATTTATAAAACATGAAGGAATACAAGTACTGGCAATAGAAATGAACAAATGAATAATTCTTTCTTTTAACACAGTAACAAATGCCCACAAATGCAAACAACAGCTTCTAAAATACATACAACCACAACACATAATTCTCAATATTAGCAAGGACATCAATTCAAATACTGATGTCTCATCAGAAAGTTCAATCACCCCCATCAATTACTGATTTTAGCAAAGATCTTTGAAGATCTTCAGGTGTTGACCTCCGCAGGACCTTTGTTATTATTAAAAGACTCTGGAGTGAAACTTAATATATTAAGCTCTAGAGATTTTCGATTTATTTATTTATTTTTTTGGGGGGTTTCCCCAGTAGATAAATATCATTTCTTTATTTGATATTGTATATAACAAGGTATACATCGTGAAAGAAACAACATCTCTTGGGTGCATTGCATACAACAAGTTAAATACTAGCTTGTCTACTTTTACAATATCTAACTAATATTGTAAAAAAATTCAAAATCAATATTAATATATTAAATAAGGCTGAGTAGCGGCTATGCCTACCATCCCAGGAAATTTTGTGAATTCTTTTGATTTTTTAAGTATAAAAAATT
>CAJVPV010003810.1:0-10793 GCA_910591835.1 Acaulospora morrowiae | reverse complement strand
TGTATCCTACAAGAGAATTTATGTAATTGAAAACTGGTAGGCTAATTTCTTCCTTTATCGGGCTATTATGATTGATTATCTGAACTGTCCGCTTTACATCCTCCCATGGGGGAAGTCTTTTCTTTAGAGTAAGAAACGCTTCTTGAGATACCTTTTTTGCTGCTGTTAAAACTGCATATCGTAACACCGAATATTCACTAGATGCGAAAAACTTCTTTTCGTTTCTCTTTGATAGCAAACATTGTAAACCCTGAAGCGTCAACCTATTAAATCCAATAGAATCTAAGGGAATTTTAGCGACAGAATCTATTAAATAGTCAACAATCTCATTATTAGGAAGAGATGACAATAAATGGGCTGCCTTAGATAATAACTCGGGTGATTTATTGTCATTTCCCCATTTCCTGCACATTTTCTTATAATATTCTGAAATAAAGTCTTGAAGGTTCTTCAATCGGAAGAAATTCACCGCATGTAAGATTTCGAACACATTATCAACTGATAGGTCCCTTTCGGATATTGACCCGGTATATAAATAATCAAGAATAATCTTCATATGCGATGCTTCAATTGTCTGAAATAAAATTTGCTTTTCATAAATTTCCGTTTTAGCGAAAAGAATTTCATCAAACGCCTCAGAGCGGGCCGCAAGAATCGCACGGTTGCCATATACGATAACATCATCCTTGCATTTAATTTCTAGGTCACTATATCGAGGATTATTCACCAAGATTCTCAAGTCGTCGATGACCGAGTTTCCGCGCATTATCGTTTTTCTTTGAGTGATAACTACAGCACGTATGTGCGTGAGTACTGTATTTGATATGCACGTTGATTCCTATTGATTCCATATTTGATATCTTCATGACAGATAACAAATAATTGGTCCACTTTCTATTCTTGAAATCATAAATTTGGACTGTACTATACATATAGGGTAAGAACAAAGTTACAAGTTACTGTATATAAAGTAAACCGTTTTTTTTAAAATCTTGGATGCTTGATATTGTAAACTATATTATATTTTATTTGATTCGATAGGAATTATAAACATAATAATAATTGGTGTAGTGTTCTCAAATTTAAAACGTAAAGTGGAAATAGGGGTTGTAATATTTAGAATCTGTGTGAAATTATATCAAGTGTTTAAGAGTGAAATTATATTAAGTGTTTAAGAGATTGGCAATTTGAATCTAACGGTTTTTGATTTTGCTTTTTTAAAAAATATACTGTATAGTTGAATGCAATTTCTATATACTATATAAAAAAATAATAAAATCGATTTTATAAAATATTATTATAATTTTTTTTTTTACAAACAGGCATTACATTTTATTAAACTTTTATTTGTCATCATTACATTAACAATATTTTTTTACATGAAGTAAATTAATTTTAACCTATTGCACCATATAAGTGATACTTATAAAAGAAAAGAAAAGGTAATAAACAATAGTTAACTTCTAGTTATATTATTAACTGTACATATGTATTAAATAAGTATTAGTGATAAAAAAGAATAGTATAATGTTTGGATTTTAAATTGTAACCTGAATTCATATAACTATATAATCAAAGTCAGTGTAAATAAGAGTTAACAGTTTATTTTACAAAATATGCTTTTAATATTATATTTGTATTTAATTATTATTATTATTATTATTTAATTTTATAATTAAGCCAAAATCATTTATTTATTAATTAAATTATAGAATCATTACATATATAAAAATAAACATAAAGTATAAATCTTTTTTAACTCAGCTTATCTATCACTAACCAAAGGCTTCTAAATATAATTTATAAAAATAATATATTATTTTTTTAGCAAATAAAATCAAAAATCAAATACTTAATAAAATCAAAACCTGCAAATCATTTATACATTTTATATTGTAAATTCAAATTGTATCATTTTTTTTTTTTTGTAAAAATTACAAAAATAAAATAAATAACAAATATAAATAACAAATATATATATATATATATTAACTTAATAAATAATTTAAAATTTTTTTAATTATTAATATATTTACTTTTTATTACTTTATTAAAAATACTTGTTTTTCAACTATTCTATTATTGAAACTTTATCAAATTACAATTAAATAATCATAATATTTATAAAAAAATTATTTCAATTCAATTATAACAGCAGTAACTATTTTGTTATTAAATTTTTTCAATTAAATAATAATTAAATAATTTTAAATTCTTTATTAAATTATCATTAAATCAATATAAGATCATAATAATTTAATTGTAATTATATATTGATTTATTTGCAATATTATTTTATAATAATAAATAAATAAATAATATAATCACAATTAAGTAACATTGTAATTATAAATTTATTAAAATTATATAATAAAGTAATTACTATTATATATTATATATTAAATTATATTTTATTTAAAAAAAAATAATTTTTTAAATAAACTCTTTTTAAAACAACTCATATTGAAAAAAATTATCATATAAAAAAACAAAAAAATTTCTTCTCTAAAAAATTAATAAAAAATTTTGAAAAACTATTTTTATTTTTTAAAAGTCAATTTTTCAAACCATTATATATTTTATTAAGTATATTTATTATTAATATAAAAAAATACCTTGTAATAATCATTTATAAAAATAATAATATATTATAAATATAATTTATATTACTTATTTTATTACATATACCTATTTAAAATTCTAAACCAAGTATTAAAATAATATTAACTTGATATTGACTTATAATAAATTTAATATATGGATTGTAATATATTACTGTATATTAAACTTATAGTAAATTTAGTACCAACTTGATATTGAAATAATACTATTAGAAATCTTATATCTATCTTTCAATATTTATTAACCTATCTAAAGTTTGATTAATTCATATTTATTTTTAAGAGAAAAACTATAAAAGTTTCAAAATTATAGTTGTATTTTTCAAAGTTTGCAAAAAAAGATTTAAAAATTACTATATCAAAATAAAATTAATTCTATACTCTCAAATTCTTTTTTAAATATTAATACTCTTTTCATTTATCAAATAATAACAAAACCAATATTATAAAAAAACTTTTTATTTTAATTATAATTTGTATATCTTTTAAAATAATATTAATATTAATATCAACAAAGAAAAAAATATTTTTACTTTGAAGCAAAAAACTGAAATATTTATATTCCTTTCAAATACATTAGTATCAACTGAAAAAATAATTATTAACAATAGTATACAATTTAATTTTGATAATAAAATATTTTATACAGCTGTCCTAAACATATGAATAATTAATCTAGTTTATATATAATAGCTTTTAAACAAATAATTAATTATTTCAGTTTATATACAATCAATAATAATTATTATTAAATAATATTAATACAATATTACACATATCCTTAAGTATAAATGCTTTAGCAAAATCTAATTCTAATATGGAAATTAATAATTATTTCTTTTTCATTCAATTAGTGAAAATCTTGAAATCTTTTATTAACTTTTGGATAGATAAAACTAACAAGTTACTAGAGTCAGCACAAATTAATATATCCTTTAATATAAATAATATCAAAAATCATATATTTTTTAATAAGCAAATAAAAATTTTAAAACTCTGTAAAATATTTAACAAATATAATAAAACTGCCAAAGCTATTATTAGTCTCTTATTAAAAATTAAAGTAATTTTACTAAACTTTTTAAAATATTTTTCAAAGATATTTTTTTAAAATATTTATCAAGGATAAATTGATCAAAAGTCAATATTCAAAAGAATACAAATTAATTAAAAAGAAATTTTATTTTAATTATTATTAGATTACTAATTTGAAATATATTACAAAATCAGTTAAAAACAAAATCAAAAAATTAATTAATAAAGTATTGTTTGTTATATATCTCCAATTCATAAATTTTATTCTTTTTAAATATTGACAAGTAATTTAAAAAAAAAAGTTCTTGCTACTTTTATTAATCTTTTTTTGTTGAATCTTTATTTTAATCAATCAGTATAGGAATCTAGTAGACATATATAAGAAAAACATTTTTAGCTACTGAAAAGTTCAGTATCCAAGTTATATAATATGAATACAGATGTTTAAATAATCCAGTTCTCTACTTGTACCAGATCTAGTACAAGTATTATTAATCCTTGAATAAAAAAGAAGATTTGAAGAAACTAAAAAAACAAGTGAAAGATGTAGTGCAATAAAGATATTTCACAGAGTACTCCTTATTTATTACAATCTATTTACAAAGTATATACAGTAACTACTATATCTTTTACAATAAATTTACAAACTTTAAAAAAGAAAATATAAAGAAAATAAAAGAAAAATAGATCTTTAGTTAAATAAAAAAGAAGAAAAAGACATGAATTGTTTTGATATATTTTGAATAATTATCAAAAAAATTTTCATATATAAGAAGAAAATTAAAATTACTTAAAATATTTTAAGTCTTTAATAAAAAATATTGCATTAATTTTTTTGCAAATAGTTAAAGTCACAAAGAAGCTTATTAACTTGAATTTTGATTACAATGTTTTGAAATTGCTGTGCTATTAGAAATTATATAGGTGTTTTAAGAATTCTTGAGAAAAATAAAGTATACAATATAGAAATACAGTATATATAGAAATGATAAATTATAATAAATTATAATAAAATATATCTAAAGTTATAACAATATTTATAAATAGATAATTTTAAGTAATAAGAAATCTAAAATATCTAATTCTAATATAAATTAGAATTCAATAATACTTATATATTTTATTGAAATCATATTATTTACAAAGCAAAACAGTTTATATTTCCTGGAAGAAAAGAAAGAAAATAAATTTTCAGATTCAAAATATAGAAAAATAAATAGTGAAAGGACAATTTAAAATATTAAGAAAAAGAAACTTTGAAATCAAAAGAAAATTATAGCTTTTCAAAATATCAAATATTCTTTAAGTATAAAATACAAATAGAAATTAATTTATGAATTATTTACTCCAGAGCTGTTTTTACAAGAAACAAAATTCTACGTCTTTAATTCATTGAATATAATTCAAAATTATGTAATTGGTATTTTAGAAATCATTTTATTATTACACCTTGCCATGTATAAAACATCTAGTTCAGTTATGTGATAAAGCTTTGATGCTAAAAATAATGCAAATAGAGCAAACCAAGAAGAAATCTTATGCTGGTTCATCTATAAAAAAAATTTCAGAATTCAGTTCAATAAGAATATTAAAAGTAGTAGAAGTAATATTGATGAAAGGAAGGTGAGAAGCTTACTTTATAATTATATTACAAAACAACTTTCTAT
Organism: Acaulospora morrowiae; assembly: GCA_910591835.1. Classification (NCBI taxonomy): domain Eukaryota; kingdom Fungi; phylum Glomeromycota; class Glomeromycetes; order Diversisporales; family Acaulosporaceae; genus Acaulospora; species Acaulospora morrowiae. The sequence continues at coordinate 5,470 of CAJVPV010003810.1, read as the reverse complement.
TATCTGTAAAAAAAAGATCTCAAGAATTAAGTTTATATTTTCCAGAAATATCATGGGATGCCTTGTACAAGAAACTCAGAGCTGAGAAAATTTATATATTATTTGATAAAATAGACTTAGACAAAATCAAATACATCAAATCATATAATATGAATTCTATTTCAAAGCTTACTAATTATCAAATTCAAGAAATTATAAATTATTCTTGTCAAAACATCAAAACAGATAATACAGGATATCAAATTTCATCCGAAATTTCTGAGACCGAATGATTGAAATTAGGTCCCGGAAAAATCGTACCTGAATTATGTGAACCAATTGTAATCTCTATCTCATCATCTCACACTCTAGTCATTCTGTGCCTAACTCTTGCAATTTGGATGATATAATTGAGAAAGACAAATCTTTACCCAATGAAGAGATAAATATATCCAATTATTTCTTAGATTCTGATTTAGATGAAAATAATTTCTCTGATAATGAGGGAGAAGCCACGGAAGTGGCTTTGCGAAGCAAATATAATTTCAGCGGAACATTTTTTGATGATGACGACGATGACGACGAGAGTTATTATTAGTGCTTAATTGCTTTGCAAAAGTGACTTACGTTGTTTCGTGTAACCAGCAGCCTAATTTATTTTTTGTATCATTTTGGAGGTAGTTAAATCGAATTAGCTCCCAAAGGGTGCAGCTTTGTCTTTATTGGTTGGAAGTGAGAAGTGTCTTCACAATTATCATATATATCGTACGTTTTTGATTTTCCATATGATCAATTCCATTGCATCATCAGGGCGATACCGCAGAAAAAAAATGCTAATCACTTATTTAGTTAGATTATATAACTCGTGGAGCGCACTGTTTGCTGTGATGAGCAAAGTATTAAATTTACCTTGTCTTTATTGGTTGGAAGTGAGAAGAGTCTTCCCGATTATCATATGACACAGTATGTTATCTTATTTCTATCTCGGCGTATCCGCTATGCAGAAAATCATCTTTGATTATTCAGTTTTCAACTTGGATCCCTCTGAAGATAGTGAGAGTAATAAAGGGTGCAATTCTTTCTGACGATGATGATGCCGGTTATTATTATGGTTTAAGTAGCGGGAAGAAAACGTATAAAAATTCAGATTATGATATTATTCGTGTAACCTTTGGCCTAATTTGCTGTGAATTTATTTCATCCATTCTGCACGCATCGCTTGCCATTGTTCGAAAACTTACCAAGGAAGAAAGACTCTATATTTCATTGCAGAAGGGTGAGCGCGTTGACTGGAAAACGTGGCATGGTTAGGAAAGCTCTCAGCCATATTGCATGGTTATTGGAGGTACAGAAGCCGGATTTAGATTCTCGAAGTGAGGAGAGTGTAATAAAAAACAGGTCATCAAGTAATCTCACAGAAAATCGGCATAGAAACTTCGTCATGTATCCCGGGTTACGTCCCGAAATTTGTATTTATTTTGCGTCGCATGACGCTACATTTGTATTAATAAAACTCATCTTCTCACATGAAAGTTACAGCCGTGTCGATTTAATTTTAAATATAAAATTAGTCACCTCTAAGTTAATATAAAAATGCCACGACGCTGTCAACAGCTTTGCTATCAAAAAGGAGCTCCATTTGGTCCAAGATATTCAAAAATTCACGTTATTATATTACGCATAAGTCAGTTGATTATGTCAAGAGAATGACTGTTACAAGTTTCCTCATTTCTGCTTTTCTGGATCAACAGTAACTTCGTGCGCACTTATATGAAAGAAAGGATGATTCACTTGAGGGCCAGAAAATGTTTAGAACCTGAATGTACCACACGTTCAGTTTTAATGTTCTCAGACAAGGGTAAATTCGGTGCCAAGCACAAACAACCCGAATGATTGATATTCAAACCAAACTTTATAATGCCAGAAAAATGTGTTCTTTGCTTGGGATTCCAAAATACAAATTTAATAACAAATTATTTTTTTTATGATGATTATAATATAGTATAATGGTAATCAAATATAGTTAAAAATTAATAATAAATTAAAATAATTAAACAAAACAAAAATATCGGTTTCTATCTGACTTGATCTCGATAGTGTACATTTTGGCTATAACAGTATTTACCAAAATCGCCTGATCCACAATTCCAATATATTGCAATCCAAACATCAAACCAAGTTCCTTTTGGAGGTAATGATGCCTTAAACTTCCATTGGGATGAGTATGTCCGAGGTATATTTTTGCAATCCTCACATTTACAACCATTAACAAATATAGGATTTTTAAGAAATCTAAAATGCCGTACATCATTACCAAATTCAAAACTCATGGTAAAGTGACCTATCGCAGATGTTCCCAAACCGTCCGTAGCATTTCCAGAATCAACTGTAATATCAAGTATAGAACCTGATATCAAATTGGCATAGGTAATCTGAGCACTACATTCTAAAAAAAAAAGATTGTTACTTTTTTTTACAAGAATTATTATCGTTATGAATTAGAAAATCAAACTACCTTGACGAGTACAGCCGCCACCAGCAGGATGACAACCATGAGTTTTTTTAATATGCATAATGAAAAAAAATACAAGTAAAATGATTAAGTGTTTTTTATTCATGACTAATTACGATTTAAAAATTATGTTCAAATGATAGTATTTATATATTTCTTCTCAAAATATAATATAGTAAGTATAAACAGATTAATATAGCTCTTTTTTCTCACCTTAATGGCGTCCCGGGAATTAATCGGCAAGGCCGATTCCAAGATCATCTATTGGTACTATGAATTTGGTTTAGCACTAATCATTCGTCTCAATGAATTAATAGAGAATGACTGTGTTGAGTTTTACAGACTTCAACAATAGGTGTGCATTTTCAATTTGATTTGACGATCATCGTATATAACTCAATAATTGTCACATGTCACAATTTCCTTTTTAATTATAAATACTCTTGATTATTTTACATATAGAAATTACAAAAAATAAAAACTTAGAATCTTGATCACGTGGCTTACAAACTTATAAAATACACACATTACCCCTAAATTACCGGAAATCAACAATCATAAATCATAAAGAAAAAAGAGTTATGTCATTTATTTCCTTTTTTCGATATAAGTACAATCAATAACTATACTTATAAAAACCGGGATTTTTTATAGATTTTTTTTTTCAAAAAGATATGTGGAAATGAATTGACTTCTGAAAAAAGAAATCAAATAATTGATGCCTATCTTGTGGATTTGAATAGATTAAAGATAGCAATTGCATTAAATGTTTCTTGTACAATAGTATATGATATTATAAACTGTTATAAGAAAATTGATACTCCTCATTCAAAAAATGATCTGGTCAGTCAGTAACTCTTTCAAATTGCAGGCAACATTATTTAAAATATATTATATTAAAAAATCAATTCTTATCCTTATAAAAAATTATTGATAAACTTAATACAAGTCTTAATACAACCTATAATTCTAAAACTATATGAAAATATCTTTATAATCTTGGTTTAAAAAATTATACTACATGAAAAAAGCCTCTTTTAATCAAATAACAACAAATATTTCAATTAAAATAGTATCAAAATAAATAGAATTTGAGAGAAGAGTAAAAACAGATTGTGTAGTTTAATGAATCTAGATTTACTTTATTTAAATCTGACAGATAAATAAAAATATAAAGAAAAATAGATGAAGCTTATAATAAAAACTATATTAAATCAATAGTTAAATTTGATAAAAATTTAACATATTTTGAAGTTATTTTAGTTAGTATGAAATTGGATCATTAGTAATAATTAAAGAAAATATAAATTCTGATATATACATTAATATATTAGCAAATTATTTGATATTTTATCTTTATAATAGTTTAAACACAACATTTCAACAAGATCTTATACTATGTCATATATTATCTTATACAACTTAATGGATGATAACATATAATATTTCAATTTTAAATTGAATTCTACAAAGTTCAAATTTAAATCTGATTGAACATTTGTAAAACTATCTCAATTGTTAAATTCAAAAAAGAAAACCTTTATCCAAATCAAAATAAGATTTAATATAGATTGTACAAGAAGAATGGACAAATATTACTATAGATACTTTATGAAATTTGATTTTAAGTATATAAAAATGTACCAAAAACATTATTAAAGCTAAAGATAAACATATCAAATATTGGAATTTTTTTTATTATAATTTATAAAATAAAAAAATTTTTTTTTAATATTATCATATATTTTTTTTATTACTAAATAAAAAAAAATTCAAATCTATTATTTTATTTTATTGATAATCAATTTTCAGTATTTTAAGTAAAATGTATATAAATTATTTAATTATTTAAAAATAATTATATAATTTATTATTATTATTATTATTATTATTATTATTTAATTGATCAAAGTTATTAGATATAAAGTTTTTATTAATAATTGAATATACTAATATTATATCAAATATCTTTACAATACTAGATTATTATTACTCTAGATGTAAATAATTTATTATTATTAAAATTAAATAAAATTTATTAATAACTATAATAAAAGTAAATATTTTAATATTTTATACTGTATATGTATTTAGTATAAAAATATATATAAAGATATACTATATGAATAATTATTTTTGAAAATAGACAGAAATTTTTAAATACTATAATTATACTTTTTAAAATTATATTAGATATACTGTATATTATATAAAAATAGGAATAAAAAATATATATATAGTTATTATTTTCATTGCTTTTAAAAATAATTATCAATATATATAATTTAATAATAATAAATATTTGATATTTTATTTAATAAGTATATATTGTATAATAAATAAAAAAAAACTTTTCACAAAAATATCAAATTCTTAAAAATTGTCTTTTTTGATAATTTTAAAAACATTTCTACACAAAATCATCTTTAATTATAAGCAATTCATAAAAATATACAAAACTATTATTAAATATAAAACAATTATTTAAAAAGATAAATTTACTTTTTAAAATATGTTTGCTATTAACATTAGTAAATTTAATATAGCAAAAATCTTTAAAATTCTCTATAATAAAATCTTTAGAGATTTTTGTTTTTATTAAAAATCTTTAAAGCAAAAATTATATATATATATTTGAAATACTATGTTTTTTTTAGAAATCTTTGTAAATTTATATTTTATTAAATATAAATTTTATTACTATATATTTTTTATAATAATTAATAATACTGTATAATAGCAAATTTTACATATTTTAAAAATATTTTATTAAAAATACATAATATTATCTTCATTCTAAAACATATAAATTATTGGAATTTTTTAAAAACAATTTTTAAAATAAATATAATTACTATATTTAAAAATGGGTCCCTAAATTAAAGGCAAGAACATAATTCAAATATTCCTCACTATTAAAAAAGTTTTTTTTTAAATATAAGGTCAAAAAAAAACTATCTACAAAGGTTTTTTGCAATT
>CAJVPV010003809.1:0-10793 GCA_910591835.1 Acaulospora morrowiae | reverse complement strand
CGATAGGCTACAATTAATTTAATTACTTTGTAACTAAAGATTGTTAATGTAATGACGATAAACCATGTTTAATAAATATTCCGTATTTAATGCCTGTTTGCAATAAATATATATATATATATATATATATTTTACTTATAATCATATTGTTAATTAAATTTTTTTATAATAATATAATTATGTATATAATATAAAATAGATAAATAAATAAATATTTTTTATTTGTACTACTATATATATAATATATAAAAAATAAATATATACAAAATATTAAAAATAAATTAACTTAAAAAAATTTTTATTTTAAATTATTTATTTAATAATAATTTACTGTATTATGATTTTTAAAAAACTAAAATTTTAAAAATATTTAAATAGAAAAAATAATTTTTATTTAAAAATTTTTTTAATTTAAATTAATAATATTTTATAAAATTTCTTTTATTTTATGCTTAAAAATTTTTTATTTAAAAAATAAAAAAAATTATTGTTTTTATAATATTGAAAAAATACTTTAAAAGAAATATAACAATTTTTTTATCAAAATTAAAATATTAAATAAAAATAATATATTAATTAACAAATTAATTTTATTATGATTATTTTTGAATTATAATAATACAATAAAATTTTTTTATTTATTTAATTTTGTATGATTTTATTTAATTATAAATAAAATTTTTTTTTGAATTCTATATATATAATAAATAGATATAAATAAAATTAAAATATAATAATAAATTTTCTTTAAAAATTATATAACTTATTAAACATATATATTTTTTATTTGCTTTTTTCTATACACTTATTTCAAAAAAAATATATAATAATATAGGCTTAAATAATATAAATAAATAATATAATATAAATAAATAATTCATATTTCTATTTTAAGCGATTATTATAAATTAAAATCTATATTTTATATATTAATAATTAATTATTTTATTTTATTTTTTAATTTTAAATCAATTGTATTTTTCATTTTTTCCCTCAATATGAAAATTACTTGCATATAATTTTTTATTTATACATTAAATTAAACAATTAAAAAAAAACAAAAAAAAACGGTTTTTTTTTACGTTTTTAAATAACGTATTATATTATTAATAAAGTTATAATTTTTTTTATAAAATTCTATTCTATATAACAAAAATATTAAAGTCTTTTTCGATATACAGTAACAACATTACAATAAATTTTATTTATAAATTTTAATAGATTTTATAACTACATTATTTTATTTTATTTTGTATACATATAAACTTTTTTCAATACTCCATTTTAATATAATTTCTAATTTCTAATTCTGTTTATAAATAATTTTTAATTTGTAAATTTTTTTGACCTATTTTTAATAAAATTATTTTACATTATTTTATAACAATAAGTTATTAAGGTATTAATAAATTTATGAATGTATTTTATAATATAAATTTTTTATATAAGTGTCATATTTAAAAAATATTGCAGAGAAAGATTTCTTTTTTGAGTATCTCGTGTTTGAAATAATAGAATGGAGAGTAAAGCGAATACACAGATTGAAAATTATTAATTGAATAAAGTTATCAAATACAAATCTTGGGAAAAAGAACTTGCAACCCGTAGGACTTAACCAATTTTGTTAAGTTATGTACCAGTATATGAGGCATGTAATAGACTTTGCAGAATTTGGAATCGTATACGCATCCCTTTTTTCATAAATAATGAGAGAGAAATCAGGAATTCTAACCTTATTACGGTAATGATTGGGAACGTGATCGAAGCCCGATATTGTATTTAAATGGAACCTTTTTTTTTTTTTGCAGAAACGATATTTCGTAATGCCTTTTTCCACACCTACTCTTGGTGTCTTCAAAACACCGGAAATTAACAATGAACCATTGGTATGTGTAGGGTCGAATTCCGTATAAATTAAAATTTATCTGAATCTTCAAAAATTTTTAATAGAGAAGTTATGCTCCACACACCGATGACCGTTCCAAACTACAAGATGCATTAAATAAGCTTAAATCCGAAGTCCCAATCGAAATTCCTGTTTTCGTTAACGGAGAAGAGGTAAGTTTATATTGACGAATTGATATTTAGTCGGGAATTATGATTGATATTCTACATAACAGATTCGCACTGGGAGAGTAGCGGAACAAAAAAACCCTTCAAATCACAGCACCGTTCTAGCAAAATATCATGAAGCCGATAGTTTACTTGTCGAAAAGGCAATTCAAGGAGCATTAGCGGTCAAAACTCGCTGGGAATCCTACCCAATTAATGATCGATGTGCCATCTTTCTTAAAGCTGCTGATTTAGCGGCTGGAAAATATCGGTATCTACTGTTGGCCTCCACGATGCTTGGTCAGGGAAAAAACGTGTGGTAGGTGTTTAAACGCCAAATTTTCTTGCAATATATACAATAAAACTTGATTATTATGTATTTAGGCAAGCTGAAATTGATGCCGCGGCGGAGTTAATAGACTTCTGGAGATTCAACGCCAAATATGCTCTTGATATTTATCAGCAACAGCCGCCAAAGAATTCACCAGGAGTCTGGAATCGCTTGGAATATCGTCCACTAGAAGGCTTCGTGTATGCGGTTACACCATTTAACTTTACAGCTATTGGGGCTAATCTTCCAAGTGCACCTGCATTGATGGGAAACGTTGTACTCTGGAAACCATCACCCAGTGCTGTTCTCTCAAATTGGATTGTTATGCAAATATTGAGGGAAGCAGGCCTACCCGATGGGGTAATTCAATTTATTCCGGGTCCTGCTACTGAAATAACCGAACGGATATTACGATCACCAGATTTTGCCTCGTTACACTTTACTGGTTCTACGGCCGTTTTTAAAAAGTTGTGGAGGGATATTGGTAATAATATTGAGATCTATAAGTCTTATCCTAGAATAGTGGGTGAAACTGGCGGAAAGAATTTCCACGTGATTCACGGCTCCGCCAATTTGGCAAACGCGGTCCAGCAAACAATTCGTGGAGCCTTCGAATATCAAGGTCAAAAATGTTCTGCAGCTTCTCGAGCTTATGTTCCAATGTCTTTATGGGATGCCTTTCGTGAGGAATTGCTAAAAGAACATTCCAAGATTAAAGTTGGATCAGTGGAAGGTATGTATTATTTTTGTTTGATATTTTATTTCATCAATCATTAAATTATTCATTTCTGTAAACTTCTAGATTATAAAAATTTTATGGGTCCGGTTATGTAAGCTTGAATGTTTATATTAAAAAATATACATTCTGTGTATCATCTAACGAACTTATTGTTTAATGTTTAGACATGCTACTGCCTTTAAAAAAATTAAGTCTTATATTGACTGGGCAAAGGATTCTTTAGACAGTGAAATTATTGCAGGAGGAAATATGGATGATTCGAAAGGTTATTTCATATATCCAACAATCATTGTCACAAAAAATCCAAAAAGTAAAACCATGGTAGAAGAAATCTTTGGGTAATTATAAGTTATATTAAGTCAAAATATGAGAATAAAGACATTTTTATTTAATAAATTATGATTAATTTTCATATAATAGGCCTGTTCTTACCATCTACGTGTAAGTATTTGTTTCTCAAATAAATGTTACGCCGTGACTAATGATAACATTTCTATTAGGTATGATGATGATGAATACGAAAAAACGCTCGATCTAGTAAACGAAACTTCTACTTACGCTTTAACTGGTTCTATGTGAGTGCTTAAGTTGCAATAAAAAAGGGTGGTTCCGTGATCTTTTACTCATGGTTCTTATAATTTTAAATCAAATTTTAGATTTGCTCAGGATCGTTCAGCCGTTGTGTTGGGTGAAAACAAACTAAGGAATGCTTCTGGAAATTTCTATATCAACGATAAATCTACTGGTGCTATTGTTGGTCAACAACCATTTGGTGGATCTCGTGCATCTGGTACCAACGACAAAGCTGGAAGTCAAACTTTGGTAATTAATACGTAATTTAATAAATAATCCATATGTTAATGTCATATCTTAAATAATTCTTATTGAATTTTACCATTTATCGGAAAAACAGTTGTATCGATTCGTTTCCATGCGTGCTATTAAGGAAAATTTCGTCGATCTTGAGGAATTTACATACCCGTCTAATTTGGTTTGAATAAGGCATGTCTCTACCGTATGTGAAAGTTTGAATTTGTGTATAATTGATAAATTTTTTTTTTCTCGTTTATATACTCGCAATTATTTCGCAAAAGAAAAAAATCTAATTATCTTAATTATTTTGCTAATGAGGTGCGCATTATATATTAGAATTTAAGCTCTGATATGACACAGTGCCTTAATAGCCATCTTCACGAATAAATGCATTTAAAAAACTACGCTTTATTGAATAATAAACATACATTTGAAAACTTCTTTCAAATAACAAGATGACTTTATTAAAAGTTTCATTGGAAAAGTTTACTGAATTCGTATTACAAGTGATGTTCATATTTTTATATCTTGTATATTAGAGCTTAGGTTATAATAAGTAAATATTTTTTAAAGAAAGTTTTTATATTACTTTAATTATACTGTATATATCATCTAATAAAGATATTATTTAAAAAATCAATTAAAAAAAAAAACAGCTATCTAAGACTAATAATATTTATTATATTATTAACAATGTTTTTTATTTGCCTATTTTATTATGTATTAGAAAATATTTTTAAATTAATTAAAATTAGGCCTTTTAAAGTTATTTCTATTAGCTCATATAAGAATATAAGTGAAATTGAAAGTAGCTTAAAAGATAGTGGCAATTAATAAAAAATTTTTCTAATATAAAATATTTAAATAATATAAAATATAATAATAATATTTATTTTTTATAAAATCAAATTAAATAATAAATTATAAAAAATATTTAAAATATTTAAGAATAAAGAAATAAAATTAAAAAATTTTTATTAAAAAAAAAAAAAGTTAATTAAATTTATTTTTTTAAAAAAAAGTATATTTCTTTTTTCAAAAATAAAATTCTTTTCTGATTTAAATTTATTAGTTGTTTTTTTTAGCCTTAAATTTAAATAATAAATTTAAATTAAAGATTAATATTAGATCAAAACTTTAAAAAATATTAAATCTAATATTAAAATAATATTAATCTATAATAAATTCATATAAATTATAATTTAATTATATAAATTTATAATATTAAACCAATATTAAACTAATATTAAAAATAGTATCATTAATAATTCTATGTTAAATATATAAATATATTTTTTTAAAGTGAAAAATTATTTTTATTATAATATACAATATACTGTATAACAAAACTTTTTTGAAATTTTTTTTAAAAACTTTAATATCTGAATTAATTATAAATTAAAATATGAAAAAAATTTTTATTCAAAAAATATAATATTATATTTATTATTAATTAATTTTTAAATTTATTGTATTTAAATTCATAAAGTTATAGAATTTTATATTTATTTTTGATATTATAAAAAAAAAGTTTTAAAAAACATTTTTATATAAAATTTATATTATTATAATCTCTAGATTTTAAGCTTTATTTTGATATATTATTTATTAATCTTTATGCAATAGTTTTTGAATAACAAATAAATAAAAAATTCCAAAAAATTTTGCAACACACTGTATAATTATTTAACAATATATTATTAACAACTTTGAATTCAAATATCTTAATATTTTTGAAAATTTTATATTCTAATATAAATAATTTTACTGTTTAAATTAACGAATTAATTTGTTCAATATACTCTATGCATGCTTCAACCTATTTATTGATTTGAATTAGAAATATGTGTATCCATCATGTTTGTACTTTATTTCTAAACAACATTAAATAATAATTAAGGTATATAATAGAATAATTGTGTAAAATTGCAACTTTTTTTGAAATCACCATAGTTTGTGTCGATCAACAGATCACAGTTAAATAAGTTTGATAAAAACGTATATAATCACGATCTGAGATCCTTATCGGGTTAACTTTAAACTTTTATTTATTCCTGTTTGCGACAGAACCCGATGAAGGTGATTGTAGTGATGTCGAGTGGAAGAATTAAAAATTGGATATGAGCGAGTGTGGCATGACCTCTTTTGTCACTACTAAATGACATCAACCTTTAGCGAGACAGAATTTCGCGTGCGAAAAAAGTTGCTTATGATGACAATTTTAGAGATAAATAATCTGTAAGTGTTAAACACCATAAAGTTGTGAATGCTGGAAAAATCAATGTTTGTTGGTAAAAGGGTTCAGTAAAAATATACATCGTAAATGTCTATATCATACATGTCCCACACAATTTTTTTTTTCTTTTTTTTTTTCCCCCCGCCAATGTCACATCGAAAAAACGGATAAATTTAAGTAAAATTGACTTTAACCAAATCCGTTTGTCTCAACGGGCATCTCGTAAACCTTTGGACTCAACTGTTTCCAATTCTCGTAGAGTTGTTGTGAATATTTAATCTGTTCGTTCACAAAGTTCTGATATAGAAGAGAAACGAAAGCGGTGCTTTTGTGAAACAAGCTCAGCTCCGCATACAGACAATAACGCACAAAGGTTTTTCGTTGTCTTTGATACTGAACGTCTTCCTGATCCTAAGTTCGATAAATTAAATGTAACCTGAGCAAATACCATAATATAAACTTCTTTGGGATTTATTCATTACCTTTTTGATTGCTGTGGACAGCCTTTCCACCTCCGGATCTGTTCCTTCCTTTCCCTTTAACGGTGTGAGTCTTGCTTCATTAGCAGCTATTCTATTATTCAGAGTATCAGTCGAATCTACAGCCAGTCTGTCTCTTCTCTCGAATGTTTCCTGAAACAATCAGTAAAACGTTGCGTTCATTAATGAATTCAATCAGAAGAGGAAAAGAAATAAATAAATACATACTCTGAATGATACTAGCAGATCACGGTGTCCTTTCAAATTTTCCAACACCGTTTCAATCATAGTCGTAGACTTGATGTTTCAAAATAATAATGATCGCGCTTAAAATAATACTGTACTCATCGAGATAATCATACTTGATAAAAGCAACATACCATATCTTCCATGATGGTACTTGTCTTTTGAAAATGACTTGACACTTGTTCCAGACCGTTAATCACTTGACTGCAGTTGTAGCAATTATCAAGGTAACAACAACCTTTTTCTTTCTCGATCAATGAACTGCAATTATATTTATATAATAATTTCAGAACTTAGTGTATCACCATGAGACAACAATCAATTAAACTTTTGAACCCACTTCAATGCTAGGCTGTATCTCATGTAATCAGCAGACGTGCCTTTAATACAATAGAAGTTAAGCATGGAGTAAATATCAAAACACGCTATAGACGATGCATCAAAACGAACAGACCTTCATGGCGACGAGCGACGCGCTCCATTAGATTGCACATGTTTCTATAATGTTCAATACCGTCATCCAACCTCTTCAACACTTTATCCAATCTTTCGTCCAAGTTGTCTGGTATTAGTTGTTCCATTTCCGGAGTAACTTCTTTCTTCAGATATTCCTCTTCCAAATCTGGTGTGTTGTTTTTACGCCAAACCGCTATCTCCTGCATATTCCAAGATTTAACCGATATTCGAGATTCCAGAAATAAAGATGTTACATTATCATTTTAAAAATATTTTACCGTCGATTCTTTGAGAAACATCTCCACCAGCTCATCATCCTTCAGAACGGGATGTCTTGAAATGAAATTTAAAAACCGGGTTAACCCCTTTCTCCGTTTCTCCAGAAAAGATTCGTCGACTGTGAAATAGAAACCGTTGACTAGATAAGAAGATCATGGCGTTACTCGACTGATCTATGTGGATGATCGATCAAAACGTTGGAAGATAATCAATACCTCCAATCTTTTTTGGTGGAAGAGCAGGTAAAATTCGGTATGGGTACTTTTTCACAAGGCATTCCATCAGCCACCAGAAATCGCTGTATCTTCTGATCACTCTCGTCCCCAGTCGCTTCATTTAATAAAAACCACCCGTTAAATGGAATTAATAGACTAGCCCTGTGAAAGGAACGAACTCAGAAGATGTTAATCGCGCATCCATATTCTTACTTGAGATTCCACAATATAATTCACGTGTTTAAAGAGAAAGCCTTCTCTTTCAGGTGCAAACTTTACTGTGATCACATCCATGTCCAAAAACCATTGGAAGTCTTCTTCTCGAAGCAAGGTGCGAGTAACAGGCGGTGCAATCACACGTGTCGGTGGAGAGAATTCAGATATAGGTTCTGCTGTAAATGAGGAACTTGTATGCTCACCATTTGTTGAAGGTGTGGCCCACGGATCATCAGCCTGAAGGGCAGTAATGGGTGGAGGACGTGAAATCGTGGAGAAACTCAAATTTCGATTAAAATTGATGCCCTCCAGATTCGTTAGGATTGGTTCCGGAAGGTCTACACGACAAAGATGAGTTAATTCAAGAATAATCGTATGAGAAAGATTCGGATAAAATACCTTGCTTTCGCTCGATTAGCGTTTCGATTGAAACATCTAATCAATCAAGATAATCGAGTTGAGACGTTAATTTTATAGACTTGTTCTTTACAAGATATTCAATTCAACACCAAATTAATGGAACCCTACCCATATTCTTCTGAGCTAACGCCACCAATGCAAGCGCGACGTTAAATTCCCCTCGGTTAACACGAGTGCTATCATTGTTGGCAGGTGCAGCCAAATTTAAAATCTTTAATGATTTTAGTGAGGACCTTAATATAAAATTTGAAGTTACAGTAAATTTATAAGTCAAATGAAAAATACTTTTTCTATCATCGCGTGAGGGAGCCCGCTAACGCTTAAAATCTTATTTAAAGCAGAGACAGAAACTCTCTCTACAATTGGTGAAGCTAGCGCGAAGGCTGTTGAATATATTTCTGGTAGAGGAACGTCAGCTGAGAAAGGAATAATTTAGTAGAGTCAGTGAAAGTCAACCAATAATGAGTTCGCATTGAACTCGTAAGGCTTACATAGAATATTTGCGATGTCGACACCCATTGTCGAAGGAGGATCCCACGGGTTACCGCCAATATTCAGGTTCATATTTAATGAATCTGTCATAAATGAGAGACTTTGTCTGACATCCGGGGTTTCAGGAATGTCAGACGGTACCTGAAAATTCACGGACTCGAAGAAGGGGCCGGAAAGGGTATCATCCTCTTCCAACATATTTTTTTGGTATTTCGACCAAATAGATTAAGGCAAAAAAAATAAATTCGCACGGAATCAAAAAAAAACTAAGGTATGTTATTGGTTTTTGTTAGGCAAATTATTTAATACAATTATCATAGCATTAGACAGTACTTAAGCGTGTGACAACACAGACGTACGTAACATGTTAAAGATCGGTTAAACTATGTAGTGAATGCAGAAATTTGCATTATGTCGTTCCGTAAAACATTTAAAATCACCCGTCCATAGATGCATCATGAAGGAATTTTTGCAGGGGCATTCAATGCCATCGTAGATTTTTAATATGAGCAAACCTGAAAATGTGTTACATCACACACACCCTTCGCGCAAAAGTCAGGCAACTTTATAGAGTATCTAATAAAACCATATTCAGAATTGGCACCATACCATTCTTAATTCGTTTATTAATATAGAAAAAAAAATATCCTTCGCACGACACGCCAATGTGCATCGGACCACTTGGAATAAAGGAGTACACGTGTCTTGACACCCCGGATTTACAAACCGTAAGGTTTTGGATGATTTTCTGGCAAAAATCAATTTCACTTCTCCTTGGTGCATGGAATGTTAACATCTATCATACTGTAAAGAATTTTTTACACGCGTCTTTCCAAATACTTTTCATGGAAAATAATTCCAAAAATTGAAGATAATCCAGATTATAGCATTGGCCCAACTCAGTTTTGCCTCATAGCCGGTTCAAGGCTCTCTGGACACGAACGTGAAAGTTTGAAAATTTGAAAAAAAAAATACCATTTATTCGCAATTTTTTAAAATGAGATTTATGGGATTGATGACGTAAATTGTCACGTGGTTGCTTGTTGCTGTGATGAATTAATCAATGTTTCGCTCGAACTAAATGTTTTACAGAATTTATTTGTTATTGGTGAGACGCAGGTATGGATGGTTGTTTTCGATTAACATGCATGTTTTTGTATTGTACAAAAGCGTAGAAAAAGAAATAAATAAAATACAAAAACTAATAAAATGAACGATATGTACATAAACAAGCTTTTCGAATACAATGTTAATGAATGTTACTTAATAAAAAGAAGTTTTTCTTTGATTTTGGGGAATTTTCATCTTTCTTTCATCAACAATGAATATTACAATCCACAAATACAAAAATTCAATATCATTGTAGCACGTACGTTCTAACGGTTATCAAGCATATATACTATATATATATATATATATACATATACATATATATATATAACATGCCACGGCATGTGTTCCTAATTCAATATATCCTTTCATCATCCACGCTCTTAGCCCCTTGTTCAGGATCAGGACATTGAACAATGAAGATATTGTTCTCACTACACTCTTTCGGAACCGAATAGGATAGCAACTCACGATCTAGATCAAGAAGCCATCTCCAAAATGATGAGCCATTGAATTGTGGATAATGTGAGGAGAACGCTGCCCGCTATCGTAGCCCGTGAAATTTTGTAATCTCCTTGGACTAGAAATACCAAAAAAGATGTAAATTTCCAGACTAAAAGGTCACCTATAATTTAAGTTCATTAAACCTGTTTACCTCGTAGGGTCCACCTGGTTCGAATATATATAAAAGAAGAAAAGAAATAATAGA
>CAJVPV010003808.1:0-10793 GCA_910591835.1 Acaulospora morrowiae | reverse complement strand
GGATTTGGTGCAGCCAATGTAAGCTGCTATTTTTTCATAACCCCACCGCGGCCCTTGAGGATTTTCATGCAAAAAAATGATTTCGTATCGTTGGTGAAGGAGAAGAAAAGGCATCTTTTAAGCACAAAATTCGTTAATCATTTAACTCTTGCTGTATACGTCATACAAACCTATAATTACACAGACTTGTAAGACTAGTATTATTCTTAAATCCTGGAAATTTTGAGGGTGCATTGTCATATGATTTTGAAAAATTTGGGAGGTACAGATACTTATGACCGCTACTGTATAGAGGCTAATCTATTGAACAAAGGAATTTTTTTATTTAATCAGTAGCATACATTTTTATTAATAGTTAAGCTTTATTTTTAACTGGAAAAAAATTAAAGGGAAGTTAAAAGGGAAGTACTAGAGGTAATATTTATAATAAAATAAATTATATAATTCCTATTTGCTTTATTAGAAATAAATCCCTTTATCATCACCTGCAGCTAGACTAATTATTTAATTTCTTATTTGTTTAATTGATATTCAAAAATATTCAAGTACTTATAACTGGTACTTATTGCCTGAATACTGATTTATATAATTTTGTAAGGAATGGAACTTATAATCAGATGTCTTCTTGGAATAAGTATCACCAGACCAGTTTATTACTGAATTATGATGAAACTAGGATAGGGATTTACATAAAAGACACCAGATATTAGGAAAGTGATTATCAAACCTACTTGTTAAAAGTAGACACCTTATATATTTTGCAACTTCTGACAATTATCATAATATTAACTGGATGATTGTTATATCATAATATCTTTTCTGAAAATTACAATCTCAATGTCCATTGAATCAGCATATGAAATAGCTTTTTATAAGAAACAATGCTTTTACAGATTATAACATTAAATACTATATTAATTCTATTTAATTATCTTTATATAGTATTTGAATTGATATCTTGTGATTTGACCTGTGAAGTATTAATCACTATACTATGGACTCACAAATCTCTATTAATATTTTTATTCAATATAAATAGAGTTATTCTAAATATATTTAAAATTTAATATTTTTATTATTCAATTTTATTTCTTTTAATATTAAATAAATATTTATAGCTGCTTGATATTGTTTGGCAAAATATATTGTTTTAAAAATTTTTTTTAATATTAATTGAATAGTTACTATAGGTAAGAATCCTAATAATTTCTTTGATTTTATATTTGATTTTTAAATTTATATTAAATTTAATAGGTGGGATATACTCCACTATCATTTTTAATAGTGTTTCAAATTTTATGCAATTTCTTATAATTCTGTTTAATTCCAATTTTCAGAATTATAACTATAGATGAGCTAACATTTAACTTATTATATTAATATATAAAAAATATTATTTATTTTATAATATACAATATATAGTATTTTAATATATATATATTAAATAAACAAATAATATTTTCTTATAAAAAAATTTTTTTATAAATTATAAATAGTATTAATTTAAAATTTTTAAATTAAAAATAAAATTAAACTTTAATAACTTATAAGACTATAATACAATAGTTAATACTTTACAAGTTAGATTATAAAATATTAATTTAATTTTAAATAAAATAATTAAATAGAATTAATATAATATTTGATATTATAATTTGTTAAGTATTATTTCTTATAAGAAGTTAATTTATATACTAATCCAATAGATATTGAATTTGTAATTTCTAAAAAAGATATTATAGTATAATAATTGTTCAGTTAATACTATCATAGTTACTAGAGTTATAAGATATATAAGATATTTACTTTCAATAAAATAATTTAATAATCATTTATTTGATATTTTTTTCTGCAAGTTATTAAAAAGTTTCTATTTCAATTCAATAATAGATTACTTTAAAAGTTACTTATTCTAAAAAAACAATTAAAACAGTAGTAAGTACCAATAATTAAAATAATTTATAAACAGTAAATTTGTAAGATAAAATTTTTGAACATTTTTAAATAACTTTAGAAAGAGTAGAAATTAAATAATATATCTATTTGCAAATTGTTAAATTTAAAAAATTTTTTCTATAAAAAAAAACTCTCACCCGTTCACCACTAATTTCTTGAAAATTTCCTTATATGGTAATTTTTTTGAAAGAAGCGCTTTCCTCTCTCTCTTCAATATGCCAACTATGCCATAAGCTTAAGGACATAAGGACTTTAAAGACCACTGTTGCATTGGGATGGAACCTCTGGTCAAAGGCCAAACAAGTTTGGGAGTCTTGTTTGTTCTTTGGTTGCATGGGGAAAGGCCCGTGGCAGTCCTCTTTCTTAACTTTGTCTTTATGCACCTCCTCCTCTATTACTTTCATGATAACCATCCTCCTCACCATCCTCAACATCGCCAATATTTTCCTAAAAGTACATTCAAGTAAAGTTTTGGGTTCTCCTACTTGTCTCAACCAAACCCTTCCAAACAACAATATGGTACATTTTACTGCGCCACCTCAATGACTTCAAAAATTTTCTCAAAATCAAAAACCAAAACTAGCTCAACCCCTCCAAACGATCTACATAATCACAACGGCCAATCCAATTCTGACATTCCAATCCAACAAGAACCAAATTGGTATTAACATGTTAGGAACAATAACAACAACAATATCACATAAAGACTCAAAAAAAACTTACCAAATCAAGACTAAATTCCTGAAAATCTTCCATACTACTAAAAAAAATATTCCCATCCACCCGAACTTAGCTGTTTATGGATAGGCATAAGCCATTCATGGACCACTTTTGGTGTGGTACCACTTACTTAGTATAATATAGCATTAAAAGTTATACATGCAATAGGCTATAATTAACTTTCACCGAATGAGGTGGTGTAGGATTCTTAATATAATGACAATACTATCATTTAGTAAATAAAGTCTCGCATTTTATGCTTATTCGCAGTAAAAAAAAAAAAAAAAAAAAAGATTTTTTCTATAAAATTTTATTTATTAATATAAGTATTATCTCTAGTTTCCTTATTTAATTTTTTCTTAATATATTCTTAATTAAAAATAAACTTAACATATAAAAAGGTACTAATAGTATTGTAATATTTTAGGCTTGACATAAAACTTCTGAATATAGAATTAATAACAATAAGCTGATATAGGAATAAAATTTAATATAGTTTAGCAATGTTTAGAATAATTTGTAAATAGTAACTTTTTATAATATATAGTATATAAAATATATATACAGTCAAACCTCTTTATAATGATATTTTTTATAACGATTTCTGGTTATAATGATATAATTTTGTTTATCCATTTATTATAATATATAGTAAAAAATCAATTTTTATACTGATAAACTGGTTATAATGATATAAATGATCTGATTCAGGCATATCAGTATAAAAAGGTTTGACTGTATATATATTAAATAAAATTATATTAGATAGGATTTTATTAATTAAATTAAGTATTTAATACTTATTTGCAATTTAAAAAAAAAATTAATTAAATTAAAAATAAAATAAAATAAATATTTATGAAATTTATTTAATTTTAATACAAAATATATAATAGTTTAATTACTTTTATATATAAACTTTTTTAAATATAATATTAGAATATTTGTTTTAAATAAATTATTTTTAGATATTATTTGTTCTAATATATTTGCTTCAAGATAGCTATTTCATATGCTAATTTAACAAACAATAAGATTATAATTTTCTTAATAAAATATAGTAATATAACAACTATTCAATAAATAACATTATAATTATTAAGTAAGCCAAAATCTATCCATATACATATTTAAAAATATAAATTGAATTATATTTTATCTTAATACTTTAATAAAGTAAAGTTTATTTTTTTTTTATTAATACTAGTCAAAATTAGGTTATTTGACTGCTAAATTATAACCAATTAAATTCAAATTTATTAATAGAAGTTTATACCAAAGTTTTGTTATTTGGTTTAATTTATATTATTTAGTACTTAAAAATATACAATAATTTGGCAATAAAAAATATAATATTTGGCAATAAAAACATTTGACAATAAAATTATTTAGCAATAAATTCATTAGACAATAAAATCATTTGGCAATAAAATATTTTTAGTTAAAAAACATTTGGCAATAAAGTTACAACATTCTGTAATAAAAATTATAGTATTCAAAATAAATTTTTATTATTTAATTATAAAGTTAACAAAATTATTTAACATTATATATTTCAGTAAAATCAAATTGTATATTTTCAATAAAAAAATTATATTTATAATAATATTAAGCAAAATTTAATTAATACTTAATAAATTTATTAAAAATATAAAAAATATATAATTTAAAATAATTATTCATTAATTATTCATTAATTATTTGCTTATCCTTTACTAATTATTTACTAATTAATTATTTAATAATTGTTCACTTATTATTCTCTAATTATTTACTTATTATTTATTAAATTTCTTCTCTATTTCTTTTTTGAATCTTCCTGCTTATAATCGTCTTTTTCTTTTGCTAATTTTGCTATAGCTCTTGTAATTCTCAAAGATTTTATAATACTGAATTTTCTTTGCTTTGTAATGCTTTTTTATATTTCTTGTACTTCTTGCACTTCTTATATTTCTTATGATTTTTCTTTAATTTTCTTTTTTAATATTGTCTCCAAATTTTATTCATTTATGCACTTTCTTCAGTTTGATACTCTTCTCTTTTTGAATATATAAGTGATTCCTTATAATTGAAGATCCTTTATCTTTTATATTTTTTTGCTAATTGTTTATCTTTTTTACTTTGTTCTATTTTTTGCTTTTCATCCTCCAATTTACAAGTCTAACTTGGCAAGTTTTTTGGTAGGATTATATTATAAAAATAAGATTCACTATAGTTTCACTTACAAGTTAATTGAAATGGTTAAATTGACTTTGAATATTTATTTAAATTTTCTAATAAATTTTTCAACTATAAAATAATTAGTAATAAATTAATTATTTAATATAAAATTATTTATTAAAAAATATTTTATCAAAATATTAACTATAATTATATACATTTATTTTTCTCTTATCATTATTTTTTGGATCAGTTTCACTTTCTTCAGTCAAATGAACTCTTGGTTTTTTAATTATATTGATTAATTCCTTCTAATATTTTGTAATATTTTTGAACTTTTTATAATAAGTAACTATATACTTTTAATTCTTTATGTATTTTTCTTTATTATTTGATAAAAATTAATATAAATAATATAATATAAATATCAATTAATTTTACTTTATTTAATCAACTATTTGCATATAAGCAATAATTGTTTACATCTAGTTTTTCTATTTGTACCTTTTTATATTTTTCTTTTTAATAATAATATAAAATACCTAACCAATTGTTTAGCTACTTTTGTAATAAATTAAAATGTAAAATCATTAATTTTAATAATTTGAATATTAACTTGTATAATATTTTTTATTTATATTATTTGAAAAAACTTTATTTATTCTTAGTTGAAATAGTTTTCACCAGAACCTTTATTTTAGCCCTTGCCTTCTTTTTTTTTTTTATCTTTAGAAACAGTTTCTGAAGGTTTGGCCATTTTTATTACTTTATTCTTTTCAATACCTTTACTCTTTTCTTTGAACTGAATTTTTCAACTTTTTAATATATTTGATATATTTTTGGAATTTGAAATTATATTCGGTTTCAGCTTTAGACATAGGTTCAAATTGATATTCAAGTTCAGGCAAATATTTAAATTCAATTTATACATATTTTTTATTACTATAAAAAAAAATTTGATTGATAATATAATTTCAAATTAAATATTATTTCCAATTACTTATTAATTATTACTTAATAATATGAATATAATATGGTTTTTGAAAAATGTTTGAATTAAATACAAACACATATATAGTTTAGGTTGGTTTTGAGGTTCAAATATCAATTTTGTAGTTTTTACAACTACTATTGACTGTAATATCAATTTATACAGTTTTAGTTATTTATTTTTTATTTTTGGATATTAAATATATTTTTTTTGCTAATTTGATTTATTGGAAAATATTCTATTTATATGTTTCATTGTAATTAATTATGCTTTTAAATTGGCATTTGCTTTTTTTAATTTATTCATCTTTATATATAACTTTTCATTTTCTAAATAAATTAACAAATTAATAAAAGTAAGTTTTATGATTTAAAAATAATTTAAATTGTACTTTTTCTATTTCTTTTTAAGTTCAAGTCACAGATTTCAATTTAGGAGTCGATACTTATGCAACTTCAGTTATTAAGCTTTTAAGTAATATAAGAGATAGTCTCTTTTTAAGCAATTCAATTGTTATTACAAGAACTAAACCTTCAATATTAGATGTTTTTGCATGCTTTTCTAATATAACAAATGAAAATAATTGTTGAAATTGTAAAGAATATTCTAAAGGTTATGAAAATAATAAATATCGTGACTTTTTTTTATAAATATTTTGTTCAGATGGTTTTTCTTATTGTTTAAACATTTCAGCAAAAATTAATTTTGATTAAATTAAAAAAATATTTATATAAAATTTTATATATTGTTTTATTATATAATTTAATATTTATTATATTATTATTTGTATTATTTTATATTATTAAAATTTTTTATTTGATATTTTTATATAAAAAATTTGTCATTTGGTATTGTTATATTTGTTATTTAGTTTTATTAAATAAAAATTTATTGTATTATATTAAAATTTATATATTATAATATTAAGATTTATTAATATTTGACAATTTGGAGTTAAATAATAACCTTTGTTACTTTATGTTTAATATTTGTTAATTGAAATGGCAAAAAAGTATTTAATCTTAGCTTTACTTAATAAAAGTTCAAAAAAAAAATACAAAAAACAAAAGTTATTTGCAACTATAATAAATACAATAAATTATTTGTTAACCCATAAATAGAGTTTTTGCATAGATACCAAAAAGCTAAAACTAAAAACTCAGCAGATCAAGAATTTACTATTTGACAAAGAACTAAAAATATTTTGTTAAATTAAATTATAACTTTAAGCAATAATCAACAAAATTCAATACCAAATAATATTAATGCTAAAAATAACAAATTTGAATTTGAAGTTAAAAATAACAAATTTGAATCTGAAGTTGATAATGAATTTAATAGCAGTTTTGATAACATATTTGAAAATTATTTAGCTTTTAATTATGAAGTTCCATCACATTCTAATTAATTTGTTAATAACCATTTATATTGATTTTATTATGGATTATAAACTTTAAAATAAAATTTAGTTTGTCAAATACTGCAATAGAAGCACTTATAAAATTTATAAAGTTAGTATTAATTTAAAATCAGTAACAGCAAATTTGAACTTTTTTATGAATTATTATATATAATTAAAAAATTACTTGAATTATCAAATCAATTTGTTAATTTTGTAGCATATCAAAAATATTACAAATTATATAAACAAGATAATATACTAAGTTTTTGAAAAAACAATTGCTATCAATAATAAAGTACATTTATATCAAATTTCTAAATTTAATAATTTAATAAAGAATTTGCAATATTCTATTATCTACACAATTCAAATTACTAAATGAAAGTATTAACTAGTTAAAATTAATTTTTTTTTATACAACTATTTAATAATAATTATTTCAGATATATCAAAATTCAGTTTTGAATTTAATCTTAGGTATTAAGTAAATTGATCAAATACTAATGAATTGTTATATGATATTTATAATAACAATATTTGAAAAACTTTTAAAAATGAAAATCCTAGATTATTTTTTAATAAAAAAATAGCTGATTTGTATTTAAGATTGGTATTGAATATTGACTGGTTTCAATTATATGATAATAAAATACATAGTACTAATATTATATATATAATCATTGTCAATTTACCATATGATATATATAATCATTGCCAATTTACCATATGATATATATTTTAAGTATGAAAATATACTGATTTTTGACATATTATCAGGTTCTAATGAATCAAGCTTATACAAAATAAACTACTATTTTGTATCAATTGTTAATAAATTGATACAACTATGGCAATGAATAATGTTAGAATCAACTGCTGAAAATAAGAAAGGAAGAATAATTCAAGTAGCTTTAATTTTAATTTCATGTAATATTCCTGCAGTATATAAAGTTATGAACATATTTTGATACTACCATATACTACTGCATGCAATACTCCTCTCCAAATACTACCCCCATTAATAATATCAGGTAGTATTCAAGAAAATTGTTGCTTGATAATTGATTACTATCTGGATATATTAATATAATAATAAGTAAGACAATATTATTTTGAATTTTATAATAATAATATATTCTGCCACTAATACTACCCCCCTCCTAGTAAAATACCCTTCCAGATATTAATCAATTTATTAGAAGGTAAATTGATTAATACCTAGGGTATTGTATGCAATGGTATATGGTAATATCTTGTTACCATTGTAAAAAAAAAACTAACTATATAAATAATTAATATAATTTTGATGGTATAAAAAATATAAACAAATGGTTTATATCAATTAATTAAATAACATATATATGAAATATTACTAAATGAAGGAATTACAATATAAATATAATACAAAAATATTTTATCAATAAGAATCTTGCAAGATAATCTGAACTTTTTCATTTATTCTATTTTGATCCTATTTGATATTTGATTATTGATCCAATGCACTATTTTTTTTTAAGTATTGGTAAATGGTTTATTAAACAAATATGAATTGAAGAAGTAATATTAACAAATAATATATTAGATGAAATACAAGTAATAATAAAAAATTTTTAAGTATTATTTGATATTGATTGAATCTTAAGAAAAATAAACTATAGAGAAGACTTTTTAAACTTTATTGTTAACCAATAAAGAAATTTTTTCATAATATATATGATTATTGTTTTATAGAAATATCTTTTAGAAATTAATTATCAAATATTAATTAATTTTGTCAAAATATGTCAAATATTAGTATGTTGAATTGTAAAATGAAATTTATTAAACAAAGCTCATAAAAGACTAATAATAATGATTAAGTTAATTAAGTAAAAATATGATAAAGAAAAAAATTATATTGAACCTTTATCTTTTTTTATATCTATATAAATACATATGTAATTATAAGTTATTATATACTTTTTAGTGTTTTTTATTTGAACAAATGAATAGTTTATTAAGTAGATTTTTTTATAACTAATATTTATAAAATAATATTTTAACAAATTTTAAATTTAGAATTATTACCTAATAGAGTTCCGAAAAAATACTGAACTGGTATTGAACTGGTATCAAAATAGTACTGATCTATAGTAAATTTAATATATGAGTTGTGACCTACTTATATGTTTTTATAGTAAATTTAAGTATCGAACTGATATCAAAGTGGTATCAAAGTGGTATTATTAGGAGCCCTATTATTTAATAGTTATTAAAATATTGAACCCAAACTAATATAAAGATTAATAAATAATTATTGAATTATTTATCTAATTATATTCTATTATAATAATATAGGACTTGAAACCTTAAATAATTAATCAAATATTAGATCAATTTTATAATTGAATCAATTTTTAGCAAATAAACTATACTGATTCTTAAACAATACATATAATATTCAAAAAAACAATTATTAATGAATCTAAACAATTTTTTGATAAACTATTGCATCCTAAAAAATTAAATTTAATTATATCTTTTAAAATCTTATTATAGGCACTTTTTTTAAAAAACAAAAAGAATTTTTACAAATATTTTTTTATATAGTAATACATAACATTGGAGAAATTATATGAGAAACAAATCAAGAAATTTTAATTCAAAAATTAATAGAAGAAAGAATAGATATTATGAAACTTTGTGAAACAAAACTGATTTAAGAAAACTATCAACTTGTATTTAAAAAAAATCAAGATAAATAAAATACTTCTCAGGTGTCAATGCAATCAATTCCAGAAAGAATAATTAGAATTAAATTAAAATATATTATATAATATTAAATCTGAAAACCTGTTTTGTTATATTATAACTATAGATTATATTCATATTAGAGACCTTGATTCCAAATTGATATTTTGTTTATAAATTATTGTATGTTTGTTTTATGTACTGTATATTCTATATTGAACATTTACGTTTAATTTATTTGCTGTGGTTATGTTGAATATATTTTAGTTAAATATTTTTTATGGTAATTTTATGATGAATTTTAAAATAGAATAAATAGAAAATATAGTTGCATTTATGCAATAACGAGGTATGATACTTGGATTATTCAACATTCATTTAAATGTATCTTTTTCTATTTTTAATAAATTTGGATTTTCACTTGAAATACTTAAGCGAATTTGATTAGGATATTAGTTCGAAGGTTACAATTATTAGTTAACTCAAGTGTTTATTTCATTTCTTAATGAAATCATTTGAAAATTTTTTTTTTTTTTTAAAATGTTCTTATTCAATGATCAGATTATTTTCTGCATGCTCTGCTTCTGTGGTATTAACAATTTCTGTAGTACCGTTATTTTCGTTATCTTTTTTCTCTACATTAATGGTTTGATCTTTCATTTCCTTCTTATCAACTTCTTGATGTTGATCTCGTTCTACATTGGATACATTCTCATCTATTTCATCATCTTTAACTTTTTTTACGCCAGAAGCTATCAAAACATTTCTTGGCGTTGGCAAAAGGTCTTTGAGAATATCTAAAATTTTAGTTCGATCTATGATTTCAACTTGATT
>CAJVPV010003807.1:0-10794 GCA_910591835.1 Acaulospora morrowiae | reverse complement strand
TATGATTATATGGATCCAGGTTACAATTCAAAATTTAAATATTATATTTCTTCTTTATTATCAATTTTTATAAAGCACATATGTATAATTAATAAATATTCTTTTTGATTATATGATTATATGGATCCAGGTTACAATTCAAAATTTAAATATTATATTTCTTCTTTATTATCAATTTTTATAAAGCATATACTGTATGTATAATTAATAATTTAATTAATAGCTAACAATTGTTTACTTTTTTTTTTTTTCTTACTCAAGTTTTTAAAGATCATATATGTTAACTTTTATTTTTTAATAGATTAGAATTAATTTATTTTATAAAGATTTTTAATATATTGGTGACAAACAAAAGTTTAATAAAAATCTTGTATTTAATACTTATCAAAAATAAAATAAAATATTTAATATTTATCAAAAATAAAATCTTATATTTAATACTTATCAAAATAAAAATATATATTTAATATTTATCAAAAATAAAATAATATATTTAATACTTATCAAAAATAAAATCAAATCAAATCAAATTATTTAATATTTATTTGCAAAAAAAAAAAGAATAGTTAAAAATAATCATATTATATTATATTATTGTTTTTTAAATCAAGCAAATTAATAAATATATTAATATGGTTAACTTTTAATAAACAGATAATTATACAGTAATAGTAATGTTATTATAAATAATATAATTTCAATTTTTGTAATGAAATTGCTATTATTGTATAACTATTTATTTATCAAGAATTGATTATATACAGTTTAATTATAAATAAGTAAATAAAACAAATAAATATTATATTTTTATATTTAATCATATAATGTATTTATATTATACTTGAAAAATAAAAATCATATAAAACCTGTTTTACAATATATCAATATTAAAAAAAAAGAAAAAAAATTTTTTTTTAATTATTAATTGTTAATTATAGATGAACAACTTTTTATCTTTATAAGAACTTAGTATTATAAAATAGATGAACTGAATTGAATAGGTTGATACATGCAATCTTTATTTATAATACAACTTGATTTAGTAAAAATAAAATAAAAAGTACTGTATTAGTTGTCAATTACTAATTTATATAATAAAATCATATTATTTATTAAAAGAATGGAACTCTCCCCCCCAAAAAAAAAAGTTTGTAGTAAATCGTATACTGTATATAAACTAACAAAATGTTATTAATGAGTAGATTGTAGCATGCTAACATTACAAATCGTATATTGCATTATTAAGTTAATCATTGATATAGATAATTACGTAATTATAACTATTATCGGCTTGGATTCTAAGTTCTATTGATAAAAACGAGTTAACAGAATTAATGGTATTAGTTTTCGTAATTGTCAATCAATTACATCAGTTTTATAATATTATGTGAATTACAAAGTACGAAGATCGTGTTTTTTTTCGAATCTCGAGTTTTATATTAAAAAACCCACGGGCATTATGTATATTTCTTTATCGTAATTGTACATATTAGGAGGTTTTGTTCTGTTATCTTAAACCATCGTTTATTACATAATTATGTTATTACATAATAAATTCGCACAAGATTATTTGTTATTAATATATAATAAATAAATAAATTCAATCAACGGAAACCTCCCCCCCCAAAAAAAAAACCATTTCAATGACGGTTTGAAAAAGCAACCAAGTGTTTAAAGTATTTTTGCATTGGTATATTTAATTATACTTAATTTGGCTTTATTCTGAGGGGTTCTTTGCTTATACCAGTTTGGCACAGAATCGATGGTCTCGGTAGATCACTTATTAATCACACCGGTTTACATTTAATAACGCCCCGCGATGTTTTGCGCTTTTACATCGCTTCACATATCTTTTTTTTTTTTTATTTTAAATCAGAGTTTTTTTTCTACATTCATTTACAGTTTCTTAATTTTTTTTTTTCTCGAGGAAAATTTAATGCGATTTTTTTTGGTTATCTACCAAATTTTTTTTTTTTTTTGAGGGGAAAGGTTATGTAAATATTTACAAGAAAGATGTACGGGTAATAAAATATGAAAGTTTTGGGAAATACAGAACGTCACTTTTCTTTTTTAACAAATTATAACGTTCGAATGTTTTTTTGTATAATACGAAATGTGTGTAAAGAAAAAAGGAAAAGTTAAATCAAATATAAATATCGAGTTGAATTTTGACGAAAAAAAGATGATCGTTCACCACCCATCCGTGATTGATTAAAAAGTCAGTGCCACAACCAATGTACAAATTACGACCACTGAAAATATCGAAAGTTTAGTACGATGCAAAAGGGGAAAGTAAAAGTAGGAAGAAAAAAATAAAATGAAAAACCATTGTTCGTGCATGTTAAAAGTTATGTGTATGCAAGGTGATTGTCGATCAAAGAGATTTCACGTATTTCGAATTTTTCTTTTTGAAATCTCCTAACCAATGAAAAAAAGATTACGCGTGTTCGTTAGATTTATAGAAATCTAGAAAATTTAGTAGAAGTATGGTTAACTTTCGAGGTCAACGCCATAGGTAAAGGAAAATATATACATCCAGCGAGAACTTAATATTAACCATTAATGTCTAAATACTCTGCAAATCAACCGTCCGGAAACCACCTCGAAGTGACTTCGTTCGGAATGTATTTGCAACTTTCTTGGTCCCATCTTTCGAAGTAACAGCCAACCAATTCCGTAGTGACGGGACCAAGAGCCTTGGCCAATTCCCAATCAGCCTCATCGCCAAGAAAGTCCCCATACACGTTCGCGGGAACCATTCTTGATAATCGCTCTGAATTCAGAGGTTCAAGTATTAGGGTCCTTTGACCGCAATATATAAACGAACCTCGGTGGGTGAGTACTTCGTAGAATGGCTCGTTACGGGGTGACTCAATGTCCTGAATAGTCCAAGGTTAGAACTTTCGGTGGAGCACAGTGAAAATAGAGAATAAAGCAACAATATTAATGATCATTACCGTCCACACGAATTTGGCCACATTCCCGGCTAATTCGCTATTATAAACTGCACAAATAAAACACCCTCAGATACGATTCCAAGGTATCGTTAAGGAATGATGGGTGAAGACGACTCATACCTCTATCCCAACGGCATATCACTCCGAGACTGTGAAATTTTTTGAAATTTACAACGTCGCCAATATAAAATTTAGGATCTTTTTTCCCAAACTGTCCTCGTAAAGATTGACCCGATTCAAAATCCCAATCGGCGCAATCGTCTTCTTCCAGCCCTTCTATATCCTCGTTCACGTCTTCAGCCAACCTCTGCCACATATCTTGTTCCAATGGAGTGCCCCCAGCTATATAATTACTAATGTCGGCCAACGCCATTCGTCCAAGTTCGTAATCTTCCGGATATCTATACCTTGCAGCAACAAACGACCACCAAAAATTCATGAGTTTACACAAATCTCCAAGTGTGCAATCTAAATATTCTGGAGATCTGACGAAATGAAGTTGAAGAGCTGTACCATATATGATATCACGATTATACCCACGAATTGAAGTGAGAGCTATCCAATAATCTTGCAAGAACAATCTGAACAATTTTTGCTGGGGAATAAATTTGTACTCGGGTGTATAAGCCCCATAAAATTTTGAACTATGCCTATCAAATTGTTCCACGGTGAGCACACCGGTTTCCGAATGTTTTTTAAAATCAATATGGTAAATGTCAACTCCCAACTCTTCCTCATCCGAATTGATATCACTTTTTGAATCATGATCCATTAAATTTGCCGATGAGTTTTCCTCGTCTCTGAAGCGAACAAAGTGGTACCTCCTAAACGTCAACTTTTCACGATCGGAAACTATATCCACATTCTCAATTCCAACTTTCGCCGTCAAGGCTTCAAATAATATAGTCATCACACATGCCTTACTCTGCTTGGTTTCCAGGAGGGGAGCAACCAAATACAAGAATTTTGTTTCAATCTCAAGGACTGATGCAGTAGAAGGATATTTCACGCTGAAGAACTCTGCAAGGCGGCGGAACTTGGTCAATTGGGAATCTGGTGGATCGTTCATGCACCAAGTGTTAAACTCCATCGCCAATTCATCAATTTCGCGCAAAATCTCCTCGACGTCGATTCTTTCATTAAAAAAGGTGGCCATCATCGCGAATCCTTCAAGGTTGGAAAGCTCCAATTCGTAATTACGCCACGCTTTCCATTTTTGAATGATTTCACTTCTACGAATGAATTGAAGAGCACGCTTAGCGAAGTAACAATGAGTGAGTGTCGTCTGATAGAATGAATTTACGTGAAGTCAATGGAAAAAAAAAGAAGTTATTGATTAAAACCAAGAAAATTAATCGACGTGAACAATCAATCATAAGGGAAATCCGCATCAAAGCTTACTTCGTTAGGATTATCCATAACCCATAGTAAAACATCTCGACAGTTGTCACCCAACTGCCTCAATTTCTTCATATTAGCCAGGTAAAAAGGACCACTGGCAGCCAATTCATCTAATATCGCGAACGCCCAACGATCGGTTGTAATTCGTGCCAGATAGATTTGTCTCCACCCATCGGTCTTTTTGGGTTTCGATTTCCAATATTTCCACCTATTTGAATTCACGACGTGGAAGTAGAGATAACGAAGGATTTATATAGAAAACCAACAACAATGCATTTGCACTAATAAAAAACAGGAAAAAGAAGAAAGCAGAAGGAAAGAAAGAAGGAAAAAGCAAGAAAGGAACGAACCTCTGGTCACAAAACCTTCTCCACAGAGAATCGGAATAGGAGGCGTCCCTCCACGACCTTGACACCTGAGCACAACGAGCGACGTCTTCTGGTTCCAAATGTATTAAAATATGCTTAAGAAATGGAGTCAAGATTTGGGTTCGTGCCATAATCGTTGTTTTCGTTCACTGATGAAAAAAGTTTGCAAATGATCATCTTATATACATATGAAATTTGAATGTGTGACAGCTATTGGGGCAAAGTAATGTGGTGACTACGTATGTGGTGATACTGCTCGTCAAATCATAAAAAACCATAACATTTTTCATGCATAACTTTACTTGCATTACAATCGCATAATAACCTCTTATTGTAATCCGGATCAGGTCAAGCAATTTTGGCGGGGATTTTTCAAAAGATCGCCAGTGAGGCTTGGCTCCTAATTACGTGTATACGATGATGAATCACTCGTCTTTGCACTGAGCATAGAGGTGTGCCAACTATCGTCTCACCCATTCCCATCGTAACGTAGCGCATCCCAGAGTCACAATGTTAAACACAAAATATACAACATTCATATGGGGAATTTTAGAGAAATGTTGTGACCTAGCACACCTGACCTGAGTGCATGAGGGGGGATTGTTTGGGGCTTTTTGTGTAAGTCTCGTGACAAGAACAAACCTGCCTTCTTCATGAATTTATCATTATGATAGGAATTTTAAAATATATGCGCGGCCAGTTAAAATTAGATTAGCTATGGGATTTATGCGGATGTAAATTGCTGTATTGGAAAATGATTGACAAAAAAAATTGCCATTGATAAATATCAGATAGGAGAAAATATCGCTTATCTCTGTTTTCACGCTCATTTAGTCATTTAAAATCCTTTTTTTTTTTTTCCAACCCATCTGTTCTTAAAAACTCTTTTCCCTCTTCTCTGTGCGTTGAATGTTTAATGATCTTTTTTCCCGGCCACAATCCCTCTTTACGTATTTAAATAATATTTTTTTCTAACGTGCACACCAAGATTTGCGCCCTCCTGTCTTTATTAAACGTGCAGAAGCAAAGTGCGATAAGTAATAACGATTTTAATATAGTAGCTTGCAATGTTCGAAGCCTGTATACCGATAACGCGCGATGGTGTGCACTACGTACGGTGGATACATACATTGTTTGGAGCCTGCAGATACGGAAGTAGAGATGCGATAAGTTTTCTATTAGGTAGAAAGAGGTCAATTTCTTGCAGAAAAATAAAATGAAATTTCGTGGTCTAATTAATCGTATTGTGTCGAATTTATATGAATTCAAGGATATGCATCAATAGCATGTTGGCTAAATGCACAACTTCCGTAGGTTTTTAACGTAATTTTTTTTTTCGACGTCTGTTTTTCGTCGTATGCTAAAGTATCCGTAATTCCTTTAGGCAGGTCATAACGAACTATCGTAATAAGTCGGCGGACGGACTAAGTTTTCCCTTTTTGTGCAATTGGTTATTGGGAGACATAACGAATCTGATTGGCTGTTTGCTCACAAAACAATTACCATTCCAGGTATCCCACGTGAATGATGGAGTTAAAATTAGCCAATCCGTGTTTCAATAAAATGACGCATTTTTTTTTTTTTTAAAAAAAATCTTTCCTAAAATAGACGTATCTTGCCGTGTACTTTTGTATTGTTGACCTTGGACTATTTTTCCAATATTTTTATTACACGTGGTACCGAGCCAAACCGAAAACTAATGATGAACAATTCGAAATACCGATCAAAAGGAATTATCACACTTTTCCGACCCCAGCAAGGAAATATAAACGAATGTAATGTTACATTTCATTAACATCTCGATCGTTGATCACGTATCATAGAATTTAGTTAAAAGATTCGTGAACCACTTTTGTAGTTCTTCGATGGTTTTTGCCGTTCTCCTTTTTACTTTTCATTCCACTTCAACGATATCATCCTCTCTTTCCACTTCTCCTTCGGGTCATCTTTATTCGAAATCGCTATCAACAGATAATGACGAATCCACATCTAATGCGTCTTTTATAGGAAGAATAATGGCATGGACATGTACAGTTTTATATTTGACCAGTAGAATGCCACAGATTTGGAAGAATGTATGTGAATCCGTGAATATAAGCGCAATCTTTTGTTGTGTCATGGCGCTTCTTAACCTTTTATATTCGACTTTTTGTAAAGTATGTTAGAAGATCGGTCGAAGGACTTTCGATTTTTATGTTCATTTTTGCGGCTCTTGGTAATCTCACATACACGATATCAATATTCACCAATCCGATAGCGAGCTCAGATCCCAAGTATCTTCATGAGGCGGTTCCTTACATATTGGGTTCAGTTGGAACGTTGGCATTTGATGTTACCATATTCTTACAATGGTGCGCCTGGCGAGACCCTGGGCGTCGTCGAAGGTTAACCGGTGATTTTGATTATCAAAAGTTATCAGACGGTAATAGATACAGGGACTTTAGGGCGTATAATGAAAGAAGTGGATATGTAACCACAAATTACTAGGGTGTGTGCTTGAGAAGTTTAACTTTTTGATATGACTTTTAATGATCTTAAGCGCACAGTGGCCAAGATCAATTCGCGGAGGAGAGGTCAACTCTTTTTTTTTTCTTTTTAATCATAATACACGCACTTGCACTTCATATCTACGATTTCACCTATGATCCGCATCACTAATCAAGAGACAATCCGTTATCATCATAAACTTGACCTTTAATTAACCCCAATTTTCTAAGATACATATATTTATTAATTGGAAATTCGGCAGTATAACTTGTGGGTTTGGTTTGTCTTTGAGTTTTGCTAAGATCGAATTCTATTTTTGAGAGAACATCATATATCCCATTGGGCGTTGAATAAAGTTAGTCGTGAGAAGCAAAACTAGAAGAAGAGCATGAGAAAGTTAGTAATATGTAACTGCCTTCCAAAAAAGTTTCGTATACGTAATTTACAAAAATTTATTATCGCCACACATTATTTATTTTTTTAAAAAAAAAACATTTCCCGTGCACGAAAGTGCATACGTATTTGATATGAGTATATTAATTAAAAAAATCTGACGTTTTACACACACCTTTTTTTTTTTTTTTTTTACTCAAGTGAGGCGTTTACCCAACCTCGAATACCTTCCTTTTTAAGGATAAAGACTCTACCATTATTGGATATGAGAATAAGTCCTCTGCATATATACATTACATTACGTAAGTCAGACATCGATTGTACCTCGAGGGGTAAGGCCATGGGACCAAAAGTATTGTAAGTCCAATACTGCATAAAAAATCATTAAGAAATTGCAACGTTTTGAGGAACGTATAAATGTTCGATGTTCGAAAACTTTGGTCTAAATTTGACCAATCCTTGTTTTTTTCTCACGCGAGGCAACGAAGGTTTCTGATCATCGAAAAAGAAAACGTGTTTCGCCAATTTCTGCGTTAAACTTTTCTTCTCGATGATAAATTTGTCCTCATTATCGTTGAATAGGCCTTATGGTTAGGAGACTGTGAAATTGATCCAAACTATTTCGGGAATTGTGAATATTCGATTAGAATTATTCTTTGAAACCTCTCTGAATTTAAATAGAATGATGGTGTTAGCATTTACTGTATATTCTGTAATACATTATTAAACGGTATATTTGATTTTTTGATTTTACGTAAATAATTATAAGTTTTTAAATATTTGATTGATTTATAAACTTTTTTATTTAGTTGTAATATAATAAGTTAAATTACAACTTATTTACAATAATATACTGTAATAATACAAATGAAATTATATTAATTAAAAGAAAAATATAATTATACCATTAATAGGTAATATAATATAAACAAGTTTATTAAAAAAATGTAATAACTGGAATATGATAATTCAAACTATATTTCTTCAAGATATTTAAAAATGATTTATTTCTTTAAAACATTTAAATTATATAACATACGATATATAATATGAACACTTATTAATCTTAAAAATAATTTAATATTATATTATTAATTATATTTATTTCTTTGATTTATTTTTTATTAGAAATTATCAAGATTATATATTGTATTATATTTTTTGATTTTTTGATTTATATTTAAAAAATATAACAAAATCTTGAAGTCAATTAATAAAAATCAATAAAATTTGATTTAAAAGTTTATTATAATAAATTGAATAAATTCTAAATTCTAAAATTTATTATAATTAGTGTTTTATTATAACTTTATTAAAAATAAATTATTATATTTAAATTTGATTATATTTATAAAAAATATTTTTTTTTAAAAAAATATAATATTTAATATTAAGAAATATTATAAACAAAATATTATTTATTATTAATAAAAAAATTAAATAACTTTATTATTATATATATATATATATTGTCTTTAATTAGATTGCAATTGCTGTGTTTATTAATTATTGATTTTTATACAAATAAAACAATAGTACATTAAATCATGGGATTTTATACTAGAGCTAAACTGTGTCTTATTGCAGAATGCCCGTCGACCAGTTATTTTTAAATTTGTATATAATTCTTGAATCCTTAATATCAAGACCACCATGTTGTCCATATAATTTAACTATTTACTAACTATTTCACTATAAGGAAATTGGTTCATTAAGCTATTATTATATAATATTAACTATTTTAGACTTTCTGAATCTTAATTCTTTAAGTATGATCATAAGAAATGATAAAATCGCTTCTTTTTTAAAATCACTTCTTGGCCTTAAGAAAAATTATTGCTAGCCTATATTTAGACTGTCACTTTAACATGAACCTGTGGTTCTAAGAGATAAAAAAAATTTTATTTTTAAAAAAAAAAAAGAAAATAAAAAAGATAAATAAAAAGTTTGTTCTGATAAATAAAAATCCTCCAATATCAACTTCGATTTATCATAATAAATCCTTTACCACTACCTGCAACCAAGCAAACTATTTAATTTCCACTATTCTCTTGCTGACCAAGAACATTCAAAGTACTTATTACAAGACTTACATGCTACTTGAAACAAGTCTTACACCTATTGAGAATTATTATTTGAGACAAAACTTATATTAATACTTGCTACCTTCTCAAAATAATTAATAAAAGAAGAAGCTTCTTATTAGATTGGGATGAGGCTTCTTTTGATCTTGAAGAAAAAAAAAACCAGTCCAAAAAGAGAGGGAGGAATATCATAACACTTCTTAACAAAAAAGAGACCTTGTTGCCTTGCTTTTTTCACTATGTCCAATTGCATCATTGGATTTTATGTTATACAAGATAGGGCATGTAGGAGTTATGTGTCTTGTTTACATTTCTTGTTACGTGTAGATCAACTAGTTCTAAATTTGAGCAAATCATCATTCAAGAATTCCGGTATAACCAGAAATTCAAGGTCAAACTAAGGTAGGCAAAATTTTCCAGAAAAATCAAGAAAAAGTTTACACGTTTGAAAAGATAGGAGGAAACTTAAGAAAGATGAGAGAAGAGTTCCAAAAACTATGCAAGTCTTTTCTAAAGTCTTGAATCTCTGGAGAAAGAGAGAAGGTTGTTTTTTCTACAGATTGTTTTTTCTAACAAAGTTTTTTTGTCTTTAACTTTATAGGTAGATATTTCTTATATTTACTTGCAAAAATACAAGAAGTTTATATTAAAGAAAGAAAGAAATAAGTAAGGAAGACTGGAGTTTTTTGATATAAGTGTTGTTAATGAAAATATATAGACTTTATTACAAAGAAATATAAAAATTTCCTTGGAATGTCTGTTTTTTGTGTTGGCAAAGGGATTAGTGGAAAGAGTTTTTTTTAATTAATCAAATTTATATATTATTTTATATATTTTTTTTATTTTAGATAATATAATATATATATAATTTTATTAAGTCTAAATTTATAATTATTTGTATTAATTGTTTTGTTTTATCTAAAATAAAATTGATAATAATTTATTAATTCATTAAATAAATTATATAATTAAAAAATTTAAATTATAAGTTTTTTTTTATATACAGTGGCCTACCAATAAATTGTGGACACTTTTGAAATCTCAATTACTCAAAATCAGATAAGTAAATGTAATACCAAATTTTTATCACATGTTTTGCAAATA
>CAJVPV010003806.1:0-10796 GCA_910591835.1 Acaulospora morrowiae | reverse complement strand
TTATGTTCCTATTAAAGTAATGAATAAATAATTATGTCCCTTCAAAAGGAACATAATTGATCTGTGAAATTTTATATACTAAATAGTTTAGGTATCCATTCTTAGCTATTATTTTTTTCCCAGTCTATAAATTTGATGCATTTGTATTTCCATCTTTCTTGTAGTTTGTTTAGTAAGCAATTGTGGATGGCTTTGATAGTTTCTTTGTATACTTCTGGTTGTAGGTGTTTTTTGATTGTATTGATTAGATCATTGGTTTTTGCTTCTCTTATTATATAGTCTTTGATTTCTTAGGTCCATGTCTGTTGCTGTTTTTTGATTTCTTTATCTAACTTGTGTTTTATTTTTTTTTTTTTGTTCTGCTACCTACTTCTTTATTGATTATTTGTTTGAGCTTTGTAAAGATATCTTCTTGGTGCTGTTTGCATGTCATTACGTATATATTGGTTTTTGTCTATTTGCAATGTATACACTGGTTATCAGTATATGTCTGTGCTAATTTTTTGTATAGGTTGCTTTTGAATAGTAGTTCTAGATTCTAGAGTTTGAATCTAAATAATCTGGTGTTATGCTCTTATTGGTTCGTTTCTCCTGCTGTGATTTTTGATAAGTAGTTATTGATCATTGTTTCCTCCCACCTGATATTATTTTTGGTATTTTCATCTGTTGCAATTAGGTTTTGGTTAAGCATTCTCCAGCTGAGGATGTGTTTTATTTTAATTAGATTTTTAATCATTTCTGTGATTATGTTATCCATGATTTGCTCATTATATTCTTGTATTCATTTTGTCTTGTTATTGA
Source organism: Acaulospora morrowiae (assembly GCA_910591835.1). NCBI lineage: Eukaryota > Fungi > Glomeromycota > Glomeromycetes > Diversisporales > Acaulosporaceae > Acaulospora > Acaulospora morrowiae. Next base: position 9,995 of record CAJVPV010003806.1, on the reverse strand, counting down.
GTACTGGTTTGATGTTAATTTTTGATGTTGTAAACCCTATAGTGGCATCTTTTGCTAATTGGTCTACTTTGTCATTTTCAGAATTGTTGTTGTGGGCTTTGACTTTTTTAAAGGATATATTAAGTTTTTGTTGTTTTATAATATATACAATTGTGTTGATTAAGTTGTTGTTTTTGAGTGTTCTCAGTGTATAATGATTGTTTCAAGCTTTGTTAATTGTATTAAGTACTGCTTGACTGTCTGTACAGATTATAGTTTTGCTATGTGCTGGTACTGTTAGGAGAAATATTACAATTACTGCTAGTTCTGCTCTGGTTGATAAAGGAAATTTGCTGATTGTGCCTTGGAAGAAGATGTTAGAAATTTGTAATATGTGCCAGCCAAAGCCTATTCTGAGGTCTGTGTCCATTGATCCATTTGTGTATACTGTTATTGTTTTAACCCCACTTAGTTTGTGTCTTATTTTTGCTGGTTTATTGAGAGCATCTTTTTATGTATTTATGTATTTGTTGATTGTTTCTTTGTATAATTTGGTTTGGTTATTTTCAAGTTGTGGTTGTGATGAAAGGTTTATTGATTGAAACTTGTCAGTTCTTATGTTGTCAATACTTGTTGATGTAATTCTGATTTGGTGGCAAAGTTTATTGTTTGGTGTGTTTCTTGAGCCTGTTTTACTTTTGTGTACTGGAATGTTGATGAGGCTATTTTTTTTCTTGCTAAATATGTACTCTCCTGGTTTTTCCGTCATATTAATTGAGCATCCTTTGTATTCTTGTAAGGGTGAATAGTTGTTGACTTTGATGTAATGTTGTAGTTTGACTGTGTTATTGGTGATTGTTTTTTTTCTTCCCTATAATATTTCCAGTTGTGGAGAATGTTGCTATCTATTTTATTTCTTTGTTAGAAAGCTCAATTGCAAGTTTATAATTTGATTTTTTGTAATTTCTTTTCTGTTGTCTTTCTTGAATTGTTGTTATTATAGTTTGGTTGTTTTGGATTTCACAAAACCAGTTAGGTTTTCTACAGTTGGGTTTTTTATTAGGAGGTGTTATTTCTACCTATGCTAGCATTTGTAATTCTGAATAATTTGTGATTTGATTTAAAAACATAATTTGGTTTTTGGCGAGTTTCTTTCTATATTTGTTGTATCAGGTTGGGTCTGTGATTTCTTCTATTGTTGTGTTGACTTCTTTAAGGGTTATTATTATATTTGTCATTCCTGTGAAACTGTGTTGTCTGAGGAGAAAAATTATATCATGTGTGAAGTCATGTCCTTGTGTAAGGAAGGTGGTCTTCAGATGTTCACTTGTAATTGATTTTGTTAACCACCATCTGTTTTGTAGTTCTTGTAGGTGTATATTGATGATTCTGTTAGTAATGTCCTGTTTGTTGATTTTCTTATGCCAGTTGTTGGCTTGCAGGAGAAGTTGCTTATCCCATATGTGAAAAAACCCATATTCTAGTGGGTTGAAAAAAGTGAAGTTGGGTGCTGTTGTTGCCATGTTTAATTTATATTTGTAAGTTTTGTTAAGTGTTTTCATTAGTCTATTACTTTGTTGTTCTGTAATGATAATATCAGAAAAAAGGTATATAATTGATGGTGTCCAGACTTTGTTATGTAGGTATCTGATTTGTTTGTCTGTTGCCATCTTCCATGTAATTGTTTTGGCAAAGTTGGTTGTTTTTTCCTATATGAGTTGTTGTTAATATGCTTTTGTACCTTTGTTTTCTAGGTATATTTCTAGAATTCTTGCTGCTTGGTTTGGTTTTAAGGTCGTAATTGGCTAGTCTTGTATAAAGATTTGTGTTTATGCTTGGTTTTTTTTTGTTGAGAATGATAAGGTTAGATTTACTTCCATTTATGTTGATATCATTAATGTTAAAGAAATCTGTGCAGGAATTACAAATTTGCTGCAGTTTTTCCTTACTATCGGCAATAAGCATTGTGTCATCCATGTATGCAATACATGAGATATGTTGAAGTAGTGTTTTTGGTTGTGCTGTGATTTTCATGTGGGTTTTGGTTTTGAGGATATATCTTTTGTTTTCTGCTGCTATTTTTGTGAGGAATGAGTCATAGTATATTATCCAAAGCAGTAGTGATATTGTATCTTCTTGATTGATTTTGTCTTCTATTTCATATTGCGGTGATAGGCCAAAGGAGATTAGAATTTGGTTTTGTCAATGATCACAAATGTTTATGATGAGTTGTGTGATTATTTTGGGATACTTTATTCTATGGAATATTAGTTATAGGTGTGGGATGGATACTGAGTCAAAGGCCTTTGCCATATCTAAACTTAGGATCCATGTTTCTTTTGTGTGTTGCTTTGCATCATCTTGAATTGCTCTAAGTATTTGTATAGGTTCTTGTGTGCTGCATCTGGGAAGTGCTGCCCAGTTATGTGGTAATAGTATTTGGTATTGTTGAATCATTTTGGAAAGTCTATTTGTGATAATTTTTGTGAAGATTTTTCTTGTTGTCTCTAGTAGCGTGATTGGTCTGATTATATTAATATTGCTTTCCCATGGTTTGGGTTTGGGAATTGGATATATGTTTCCTATTTTCCATTCATTGGGGACTTGTCCTTGTGAGAGGATGTTGTTAAATAGATCTGTAATGTAAAGGAGAGATTCTTTGATTAACTTTTTGAAGACAATGTATGGAATTCCTGTTGGTCCTGATGCTGTTTTTGCTGTGAATTTATCATCTAGTTTAAAACTATGGTTTTGGATTATATCATATGCAAGATTAAAAATACAATATAAAGATCATCGAATATTATTAGTCTACGAGATTTTTTCATCGATGTTAGGCTAAGCTTCAGAATTATCGTTATTCTATCTTAGAGAAAAATAATAGTCGTTAGAAAATAAATTTTATTATTAAATCATGCAATAGCAATGAATAAGTTTCACGTAGCCGTCTTAAAATTGGTATTATTAGACTGAAGTAAGTGAAAGTATCTTGAATGGTGCAAAACTTATAATAATAATCTGGGTTATACGAATAAGCCTTATATGAAATTATATAATACTAGCTTTGAGGCACCAGCAAACAAAATTTAAGAAACAGAAAAATAATTCATTTTTAAATTTTTAAATATTAAAAAGCATATAACATTCCAGTTTGTATAAAATTACGATGACTTTATATTACCTATTCTAATTTCATTTTAATCTTGTTAAAGCTTTTTATCATAATCCTCTTTAATTAGTCTGCTTGCCCTCCATGCGACCATGGCTGTAGGAGCATTGGTATTGCCACTCGGAACCATTGGAAAGATCGAGGCATCAACAACTCGAAGGTTTTTTGTTCCGTAAACCTGGAGACGATGATCGACAACTCCTCCCTGAGATGCAGGTGCCATTTTTACGGTTCCGCATGGGTGAAATGATGTGAATGTCTAGCGGAAAAAAAAAACTAAATAAATATCAAATTGACAGCAATGAAATTTCTCTTGATTAAAATGTAATATAGGTGACACTCATTGTAAACCATTAATAGTGTCATATATACTATATCTAAACCTTTTTCTTTTTACATTACTCTTTGATAAATTAAATTAGAATTTTAATATACTGTTTGATCGAAATTACCTTTTCGCGAATATACCGTTCCCAATCTTCATCAGTCATCTCTCCATCTTTACCACTACTGTACTTTCCAAGCTCATCATCAAACCCGACTTCTTCTACACCCCAAACAGTATTTAATGGAGGTTGTTTAAATATTTCACGTGCTAATTTAAGGGAGCTCATCATCCTATATAGGTCATCAGGCTTTGAGTAGTAATTAAGAAATATATTTGGTTGGGTAAATGGATCAGGACTACGTAGCTCCAGGTGACCAACACTTGAAGGAATATTAAGAACCATGCTTATTGCAAGGGATTCGAAATTTGCAGCAATGGATGGATCCACTATAGTCGGAGTTGCTATAAAAATCAAGTAATTCGCAATGTTACAATTGTATAAAACATCAAAGTTTATATACAGTAGATAAGTATTGCACATTGACTTACCATAAAGTTGCATGTCGGGCCGCTCATCCAGAAAATCTTCTTTGCTAGGAATTTTTCCTTCAACATTGCCCTTATGAAAGATTCCAATTTCGAATCCGCTACTCCAAGAATGAAGACGAGGAACACTTTCCTTTTCCGGGTTCATAACTTTGCCGCTAAGAAAACATAAAGGGTGATCCCAAAGATTACGTCCAACTGGCAATTCTTTGCGAATTTTAATATTATTTGCCTCTAAATTCTCCTTCGGGCCTATACCAGAAAGCATCAGGATCTTTTGTCAAAGAGGAATGCCTATGAGGTGAGATCTCCATGAACAAATAAAAAAGCAGATTCAATGATAATTTATTATCACCTGGGGGCTATTAATCGTACCGCCACAAAGAATCACTTCGCCTTTTGGGGCAATAAAAGCATTGTGCACTCCACCGTCATAAAAATACCTTACGCCAATCGCAACATTCTCATCTTTCTTTTCTTCATCCCAGATAATGTTCAACGCATGAGCATGAGATTTAACATTTACAGCTACAAACTTTCCGACTTCATCGGGTAATCCGTAGGGAGGACCGAGTGGTTTTGATTCAGGATAAATTTCTACTTTTTTCAGTGCATCCACCAAATAGCCGTCTGCCAGTGAAAAACGCTTTCCGTCTTTTATCGTGTGCTGTATTATATTTTTGGATCATGTTAGAAAATCTCATGACATTAATTAATGACATGACATCTAATAATTACCTGATGTCCGCCTACTCCATTTTGCCTAACACCGTTGAAATCTTCGTTGTAAGGAATGCCAAGATTTTTTGCAACCTCAACAACATCCGATAATATTTTATAAATATTCTTTGGATTATCTTGCACATGAAGCAAACCATTGAAACCGTGATACTTTTTAAACTCCTCGCTAGGATTTTCACGTGCATTATTCTCAACTGCTTTGAATGCTTTACAAATAAACAAGAAATACATTTCCGGAACAGGTAATGTACATGATATAAGAATAGTGTAATGTATTATTTAATTCAAACAAATAAGTATAATACCTTCAAGACAATGTTCCCAATCCCAAATTCTATATTCGGGACCTTGTTCTGCCCAAAGTTCATAATCCTTCTTTTGACCTCGTCTAAAAAATTTTATTAAATACAATAATTGTTTAAACATAATTTATGATATAAAACTCTTACATATAGATCATTCCATTCACAGAACTACAACCTCCCCAGATCTTAGCACGCGGATAAACGAAGCCTTTGTTTAATACTTCTTTTGTGGGGTCAACCGTACCGGGCATCGTTTGAGCTTCGGTGTAATATCCCCAGTCGGCCTCTTTTGTTCGCCAAATCTAATTATACAATAAAATGAATATAACAATAGTAATCATTTAATTAACTGTATTCACATGGATGAACCATTTATTAAACGACACTTGCTAAAGAATATGTGCCCGGTAAACGCATCCTATCATTGACTTGTGTAGCCGGTGGGCCAGCCTCCAATACCAAAATATTAACATGAGGAATATTATGAATCAGCTCTCTTGCTAATACACATCCTGCTGTACCGGCTCCTACAATGATAAAATCATAAATTTCATCAATCTTTGAAAATGTTTCGCGTCGATCTCGCTCATAAACGCTTTTTGACCAAAGGTCACGAATATCCGCATCAAATTTTAATTCTTTAATTAATTCGGGATCTATTGTCCCATTGGTTTCCTTAGTTCGGCTCTCTTTGAAGGATGGTGCTTTTTTTGAATTTTCCATTCGTGATGTGATTAAGAAAAGCTCCAAGACATAATGAATAGTTTCCCTATATATAATCTATAGCAACTCGAAAAAATAGATAGAGCCAGATACATTTATGAGTCATAGTGTTTTGATTTTTCTGATTATTGTACAGTATTGGAAAAGTAATTTTTTCATTGAAATGTTTTGCTTGTGATGGATAAATTAAATAATTAAATAATTTTATGCCAGTTGTATTTTTCGATTATTTGCTATATGATTTGACAGTCTTTTTTTCTTATTGTATTGATACTTCTAACAATTAGATTAGAACCGGTTTCAGGACCGGTTCCAGTTCTAGACCTGCAGTTATTAGGATCGGTGTAACATCTTTATGCATATAATTTTTACACCATAATACTTGTAGATGGTAATCGAATTCAGATCTTTAATATTGGCTTTTAAATATTTGAACGTACTAACGTCAATATCCTGTGGTTAAATCCATATATCTTTGTTATTTGCCACGTAAAGCATTATACAGTAAAATGAGTTTTAATTGTATTTTTATTCTTCACTATTGCAGATGGAAAGTTGGTCCGGGATAATTTCGGTATTTGTTTTTTAATATCATATTAAATAAAGTTTAAGGTATTAATAATCAAACTTTATAGCGAGTAAATTAAGTCCAGGACATTTTGGCAAATTTATTAATAATATAAAATAATGATTGTGATCGTGTAAATTATCAGCTTTATAGTTCGTAAAGATCCTTTACGTATTGCTATTTCATAAATTATGTAAAAAAAAATGTTTTTTACAGCATATTTGTCATTTTTTTGTTTGTTTCATAAAATCATTTGAAATAAATTTGATTGATTTTTGTTACAGATAATAAGTTATTTGCTTCGTAATTGTAATAGTTGTTAACTTTTATAGTTCACCAGAATATTTTCGTTGTTTGTTTAATAAAATCATATTAAATGAGTTCAATTGTACCGCAACAACTTTATCGAGAGTAAGTTAAACCAGGGCTATTTTCGCTATTTTTTTGCAAAACGAGTTTTAATTGTATTTTTATTATTCATCATTGTAAATTGTAAGTCAAATCCAAGAAATTTTTTATTTTTTATGTAAAATCATATTAATCTAATTTTTAATTGTATCAGAATTTAAGAACACATTGTCAAACACAAACGTCTCATTACCATAAACTTTTGCCCACTTGATTTAACGATTACAAGAACTTTGCGAGTATTAGTGATAGACTCGCCGATCCACCGTTACAATATATTTTATAATTGTAATCAAAAATTTTTTTTCTGATAGAAGTTGCATTATATCTATTATAAATGTCTAGTTGTATTGGCAAAGATTTATCAAAAATAAACTAGGTTCTCAAGTAAACGCTATCTACGAATACTGCTATAAATGCTATCTACGAACACTGCTATAAATGCTATCATCTACATAATAACTGTCCAATTAATTCGTGCTATTCTCGCTATTCCGGGATTTTCGAAATTACAAAATCACGACGATTTGAATTATCGTTTATCGTACCGTTTAAAATACTTTGCATGCACTTCTCAATCTATAATTAACGCATAAAGAAAAATTCGAGGGATTCTAAGTAATCATTTTGCAAATTGTTTCATAACCGTAATTAAGAAATAGCTGTTGCTGTATATTCAAAGTAAAAGTACACTTACTGTTTCTATAATTTTATTTTACAAAATGTATTAGGGTTATAATATAATGTTATCGAAAAATTTTTTTTTTGTAACTTACTATTCAAATAATCGTATTTACTTCCCCACATTATTTTACTCGATTACAAATAATCGTATTTACTTCCCCACATTATTTTACTCGATTACAAATAATCGTATTTACTTCCCCACATTATTTTACTCGATTACAACGATATTTTTTTGTCCTATGATAGCTTCGTCAGAATGATCGCATGAGTCATTAAATAATCTCCACAAATGAGTTTATTCCAGAAACTCCAATGCTAATTGTAATTGATAATTTCTTTCCTTCATAACTAAATAAATGAAATTCAATTGAAGCTCAGCATGGTCGAATGCTAAATAAACACTAGTGTTCTTAATGAGAATAGTAAGTTCCCTCCTCCATATTGTTGTGGGCTCTCCGGCAAGCCCACACTACTTGTCGCTTCTTCTGTTCACAATAAGGTAAGTTTCTTTAACTCTTGAGGCGTGTTTCCGATTTGGCCATTCTCTCACTTTAACTTCTCTACCGACTAGCCTAGAATCCTTCCAATGCCAATTCCCTTAGGAAACTCTCAGTTCTCTCTTGTAGTCGCATAGCTATAGATGGGGGCGTAATTGGATATAATAGTAACAGCATAATTTTGCATTATTTGTTCAAATTGATTATCATTTAATTTGTGCTCAGTATAATTTAATTCTTCGCGTGCATTTGTCACATAATAAGAATATAATTTTGCCATATTTGATATCTTCTCAACTGTTAGTCTTAAAAAAAAAAAAAGTTAAATATTGTTAAAAAATAAATCAAATAAAAATTTATTACTTATTTCATCTTTTTTGTGTCATCCAATTCAAAATAGAAAAAACTCTTTCGCAATCACCACTGTGTGGAGTAATTGCCAAAAGATGTAATGCAAGTCTTTGTAAATAATGTTTTGATTGCTTGCATCCAATCCACCAAGTTTGTGGAGTTACTATTGTTTTTTCAAATTTCGTATTATAAGGTAATTTAAATGCATTATAATTGCGTATTTGTGCAACTAGAATTGATGCTCTATTTGAACCACCTTCTAAAAGTTTCCAAATTTCTAAGGCTTTTTTTAAAACCTTATAAAAGATTTCTGGAATTAAACCTTTGCCACAGTACTTTGGATGTAGAAAATAGACTAAAAGATAAAAATCAGTATCAAATTCTTGCCATTGTTTGTTGTAATATATAATGCATTATTTTCTAAATTCAATACATTCAGAAGTATCTTTAAGTAATAATAAATTAATTGCTGTTGCTATTTGAATTAAAGCTAAAAAAACATCAGCCATAGATGTTGAGGTGTATTCAATCATTTTATCGCATTTTTAACTGATAATAAAATTTTAGCTAAAGACTCAACATTTGCCCAAAAATTCCTATTATTTGTTAAAATATGTAACTTGGAATTCATAATATTTAGATTGTTTTCAAGCATCTAAATAATAAAAAATTAATAATAATATAATAAATTTTCAAAAAAATTTAAAATACTTACATTTTTTATTATATTTTCTAATCGAAGCAAAGATATACAACTAAGGATTCTAATAATTCTCTTCGATTCTATATTCGATTCTCAAGTTTATATTAAATTTAATAAGTGGGGTATACCCCATCATCATTTTTAATAGTGTTCCAAACCTCATATGATTCTGTTCGATTCTATTCGATTCCAATTTTCAGAACCATATGTATAACAATCCCAAGCTGAACTTCATTTTGTTTTCACTGAACTTTTAAGCCCACCTCCAGTAATTAAAGATTCAACAATTTCTTTGCATAATTTAGCTCCAGATTGATATTATTTGTGAAAATATGAAACGAATAGTTGACATTGTGATAAAGTTATCTTTGCAAAATTAATTTTTTTAATAATATCAGTGCAAATCAATTGAACATGATATGCGATACATTTAATTGGAAGTATATATGAATATTTTAAATTCACTAATGATTTTGCAAGTTGCATTGTTTTAATTCCATCTGATACTATTGCTCCAAATTTTTCAAATCCAATTTCATTAAGAACCTTTTCAATTTTGCTTGCTATAAAAGTTCCAGTATGTGAATAACTCAAAAAATCTTGAATTGAATGAACATATTGTTGTCATTCTGGTATAGTAATAAAAAATGCAAAATATGAGTAACCTCTATTATTTGTCCAACTATCTAAAACTAAAGTTAATTTTTCTTGTTGTTGCAATTGACTTTACATTAAAATAGTAACACGTGCAGTTTCTAAATTAATCCAATCACTAGTCGAAATGGATTTATTTGGCATAATGCCACTCGTCAATCATTCATCAAAAAAGTATATAATTTAGTTAATCAAAATTATATAACTTTTATCTTTGGCTATAAAGTGGTGTATAATTTATTCGACACATAAATGGTATACTTTTTTTAAACCTCATTTTGAAGAAGTTAATATTTCAACAGTAAAATAGATAATTTATTTTTTGCGCCAAATATA
>CAJVPV010003805.1:0-10797 GCA_910591835.1 Acaulospora morrowiae | reverse complement strand
CTATATGTTACTTAGTAATTCTACCATAATACGGTTTTTGAAAAATGGTTGAATTCAATTCCACCACATGTATAGTCCAAGCTAGGGTTCCAACCACCATTGGAAAGTATCGTGCAGGTTTGTTAAGATGAAGTACAGCTCAATCTGTATATCCAAATGTGTTATTGTGTTAGGAGCTAATAAGAGTTAGTTAAGATAAAGTACAATCCAGTCTGTATATCCAAATGTATGGTGACTTTCTTTTCATTAGAAAATTATTGTAACACTAACCGGACGATTGTCACATTACTACACCTTAATAGGGAGATCACAATCTCAATACCTGCTGGATCAGCATATGAAATGGCTTCTTATGGGAAACGGCATATAATTGGTTATGGTACCAGATATTATGTTAAACTATTTAATCACCTTCACATGGGATTGAACTGGTATCTTATGATTTGACCTGTGAAGCACTAACTATTATGCTATAAACCTATAGGTCTTATTATTCCTGATATACTATTTATATCAGATATACCTTTTATATATGATATATTTTTTATATCTGATATATCACTTATATCTGATATATTTACCCTTATAATTTTCTATTTTTTTTTTTTAACTGCAAACAGAGCAAGAGATGCAAGACTTTTATTAATTATATATTTAAAATTTATATAATTATAAGATCAAATAGATCAAGGTTACATCAAGTATCGATAATTAGACTATTACTAAATTACAAATATTTGCTTAGACGCAGTAACTTACTAAACTTTTCAATATCTTAAAGAGGCTTACTAAGAGAAGTAAGGATGGACAGCACTTGCTCTATCCATGAACAGTATTAGATAATATTGTAAGTGTGTTGTTAATTTGATAGATTTCATTGATATAGATATTTACTACTGAATTAAAGATGTTGATGGGATTCGTTTTTGAGAAACAGTTCAAAAGTAACTCAGTGAGGGGAAGGATTTTTTTCTAGGCAGATTGTTGTTAAGTTGAAGTAGAAGATTTTCTCCATTGAATACCTAAAGAAGGAGAAGTATTGGCTGTTGCTGACCTTGGAGACCATATATATTTGAAAATGATTTCCAGTACTTTTTTTGCAATAGAGCTCTTATGTTTATTGAATAGATTTATTGGAGGTGACGAGATGCCAGCCATCCATTTATACAATAAAGGTCCAGTAACTAATATATTGTTAATGATGTTTTTTGCTTCTGTTTTGTTTTTAACTTTGTTGCTTTTGTCAATGAAGTTATTAATTACTGTTATTATTTTTTTACTTTTAGGTTCTAGGGTAATTCGATTCTCGAGTATGCAAAGATGTGATCAAAGTATTCAGATGCAGAATTACAGTGTGGACAGAGGTTACTAGGGTAGAGTTGGGAATATCTACTATTTAGTTTTGCTCTTATAGATAAGTTGTGACAAAGAATATTTATCCTGAAAGCCAGTAAGGCAGAGAATTTAAATTTTTCATATGCTGTAGACTGGTTATGTTGTTCAATAAGAATCAAGTCTAAGTTCCAGTTTGATCTGTTTGATCATGATTTTATCAATCTGATATAAAGTTTCCTTTTGGTTTTGGTGATTATCTTTACCTATGAAATAGAGTTTGAAAAGAAAGTACCGAAGATAAGAGGGGATATTGTGAAGCTTGATGGCTTCCAATCAAGAGTTTCAAGGTTAGGAGTGGATATAATATGAATTCCTAAGTATTGAAATTGATATTTAGATTTTTTTGATTAATGAATTGGATAATATCAAACTTATATTGGCTGAATATTGATTTAACTCTTTTGTTAATGTATGAGAGTACTGATAAATTGGAAGTATTATTTGATAAAATGATAAAAGATGAGTTGGATTGGACATTGAGACAGATGTGTTTTATTGCCAATAGGAAACCCAGGAAATGATCCTTTAATGGATTAAAAGAGTAGGTAGAGGTTTCTACTATAATAACTGCTTGTGATATAATTGCAATTTTCTATTCAGATGTGTGGGATAGGAAGTTTAAAGTAGAGGAAATTGTGATTTGGGGGTTTGATTGTGGAGATGTATCTATTAAGGTATCAATTATTTCGTCTATTGGATTGAGAATAACTAATTTTCCTTTATGTTTAATCCAGATTAAAAAAGTTTTGGTTTGAGGAAGAATCGAGAGTTTTGTATTTGTTTCAGAAAGTATATTAATGTTTCTATCGAATAATGTTCCAGAAATAAAAATATCTGATAAATAATGAATTTTTTTAATGATCCTGAGTGAGAAACCTTCAATAAAGACAAAGTATCGATTTTCTGGACAAGGTATTGTGGATGAGGTTCCTTTAATATTGGGGGGATACTAATTTCATTAAACCAGTTAGGTGTTTTTCTGAGATTTATATTGTTGTCGATAAACTTTTCTCTGGTAACTAATTGGTCCCATTTAAGTTTTGTTGAAGAGTTTCTTACCAAGATATCTTCTATTGTTTTAATTCCTAGTTGGGATGCCTTAAGGGCATTTTTAGAGTTAAGATATATGTTTAATTCTATGGAGAGATCACTGTTGCATATTTTCAGAGAGCAGTATAAGGGGCAGAGACTTATTTGGTACTTTTGAGCTATAGAAGCTACTTTGAGTATCCAGTTATTTTTCACTTTGAAGAATTCAGGTTGGTGGAGTAGGCATTTCCAGATTGCATAAGATTGTTGAATCGATAATGCTTCTTTAAGAGTTGATTCTTTGGTACAGGGATTATTTAATCTCATCAAGATTAATTTAATTAAAGTGATATCTTGTTTATCTTCTAGATTTGTTACATTCAGGCCTAAAGGAGAAAAAATTATTAGGTCTGATATTGTTTTTTCAAGATGGTATTTACTTTTACAGATTTTGTTTAAGTTTCTTTGCAAAATGGAAAAGTTGGTTTTGTTCAGAAAAGAAATATTAAGAGCGTATTCCATTTTTGCTGGTATGATCCATTGAGCTACTTGTTTGGCTATAGGACCATTCCAATTTTTTGCTTGAATAATAGATTTTGAGATTTCTGAAGACTCTAATAGAAATTGTTTGGCAATTGCTTGCATGGGATTGAAATCAGAAAAATAGCAGCCTAGATATCTGAGAGATTATTTATGGTCAAGAGCAGTCAAGTTTGTTCCCAATAAGTTGAAGGGTAAATTTCTTTCTGGGCTTTTGTTGCCACCTGTGTAAATTATTTTTGTTTTTTCAGCATTGCATTTGATTCCATTAATCTCTAAAAAGTTAGCAAAAATATCCATGTCTTTTTGCAGGTCATCGTGTTTGTTGCCTAGGATGGCTAAGTCATCCATATAGGCTAGTACATTGAATTTGATTTCAAATGAAGAATGGAATAGCCTGGATTATACATGTGGTGGAATTGAATTCAACCATTTTTCAAAAACTATATTATGGTAGAATTATTAAGTAACATATAGTAAATAATTGGAATTCGTATTTAATTCAGAATCGTATTGTCAATCAAATTTCTTTTTATAGTAATATGATCACATGTATGGCCTGGATATTAAAGGGTTATAAAATATTATCCACCAGAGTGAAGCTAGTGCTTCACCTTGTTCTATGCTATTGTCTACTTGAAATTTGTTGAAAGAATAACTGTTGAGATTGATTTCAGTAGTTCTATTTGTAAAGAGGTTTAATGATATGTTTTTGAATTTAGAAGGGAGACTTATTCTGGACATAGCTTTATACAAACTGTCGAGAGGTACTGAGTTGAATGTCTTCATAATATCAAAGGACACAACTCAAATATGTCTGTTTAGATTTTTGGCTTGGTTTATTGAAAATGATATTAAAGAGAGGGATTCAAAAGTGCTTTGATCAAGAAGTTCTGTAAAGTTGGCTTCAGAGAGAATATTGTTTTCTTTAATGATTTTGAAGAATCTAATGTTAATTATTTTAGTGAAGATTTTCCTTCCTGAATTTAGAAGTATGATTGGTCTGGTATCTGCAATGTTGTGAGACCATATTAATTTTTTGGAAAGGAAACAAATGTTTGCTTCTTTTCATTTCCTAGGCAGTTGTTTACTTTGTAGAATAGTGTTAAAGATTTTTAGAACAATAGGTTTTGTTTCATTGGATAAGAATTTTCAGGCTTCATAAAGAACTTCAGATAGTCTTGGCATCTTGTTATTAGATAACAGATCAAGAGTAGAATTAAGTTCTTCAATGAAAAAATCTTTGATGGCTTCATTGTAAATACTGGGATCAATTGAAAAATCATCATAGGTTTTTTTCCAATCATCAGTTAAAATAAATTGTCTCTTTTTTAAGGTACTTTTGAAGTGCTTTAATACGATGTTTTTGATTTCATCTATATTATCGGTAATGATATCATTTTTATTTTTGAGATATGAAAGATCAAGTTGAGGTTTGAGATTACCGAGCACAGCCTTGATGGCCTGCTTTGGTGCTCCAGAATTTGAGAAGATTATACTCGACGTTTTTTTTCAGTTGGGATAAATTCCATTCTTTAGTTTTGTTGATAATTTCTGTCCTAAATTCTTTTATGGCACATGAAATTCCTTTAGAGAAGATATTATAAGTGTTATTGACTTTGAAATAAATTTCTTTTGTAGGTTTACAAAGAATTTAATCCATTTTCCGGGCTTTGAAAAAAGCTCTAATGTGTTTTTGAAGATGTCTAGTATCAGATATAAATGACTTTCAAGAAATATTTGTTTTCACTTTGGATATGTTATTTGTGAGGGAACATCTGATGTTGTCTATTACGTTGTTCCAGATTGGATTATTAAAAGCATTTAAAGTGTGATCTACTTCTTCTGCAAAGCTTTTGATATCGTCGGGCTTTGCAATCTTGAAGTCAAAAATTTTGTTTGATTTGTAAGTCTTGAGAGAGTATTCAAACCAACTTAAAATAACTTTGATTATTTTGTGATCAGAAGAAATTGGGGGTGTTAGGACTCTGTAATCCAGGATTTTGTTTGAAAAATGATAAGAGGTCCAGATTTGGTCGATTCTGAATACACTGGAGGAGGTTATGTGAGTGAAGTCAGATTTATAGCTGAGGGCTTCAGCCTTATAATTTTCTATTATTTATCTATTATATTTTTTCTATAACAATATATTAGATAAAAGAATAGCAACTATGCCTACTATTTGAAAGAGTTTTTGTAAAATCTTTTGATTTTTTGAATGTAAGTAATTGAGAGAAAAAGAATAAACATAATTAAAATTAAAACTGAATCAAATAAACTATAAAATCTATAAGTAGAAAATCAATTATTTTATCAAGAGAACCTCCAAACAAGCTCATTGTTCCATTTCTCTAGCTTTTTGATTACTATAGATAGTAGAGTATATATAATATTATTTATTGTTATAGTTGTCAATAAAGTAAACTATTTAAACCAGTTATTGTTATTGTTGTTGTTATTGGATTGATAAATTAGTTTAAACCAATTTTGTTGTTTTAATTTAAGTGATATAATTAATTTTGATTGGATAGTTGTCAAGCATTGATCATTAGAGGGGATAAACTGATTTTAGTTTTTGAGACTGAAAAAGATTGTGGATTTTTTTAAGTGTTGCAGTAAGTAATGTCAGAATAAAAAAGTATATAAAGGTTAACTTGAAACAAATATTAGATCCTATAATTTTATTTGAATATGTTTTTTGAAAGGTGTTTATGAGTTTAATAATTATTATAATAATAATAAAGATAGTTTTTATAATAATAAAAAAGTTTGGGTTGAAAGAAAATTAAAAAATAAAAATGTATTGCCACAGGTCTTTCTCCATATAATTAAAGAATAAACAAAACTTCCAAACTTAAGTAGATTTTGATTAAAGGTTTCATCCTATTGTACTAGTTGTTTTTAGTATTCTTGAGTTCTTAAGCTGAGGCTTACTTGTTATTACCAGTTTATAGCGAGTCAATCACTAATTCAAAGCTATGGCTTGTGTATTGATAAGAATAGGAGTTATATGTTGCTTGCTTAATCAAAAAGTATATATTAATAGATTTCCTTCTCTTATATTGCTGGATTAGTCCTCTATCACAAATTCCTTTATGTGCCTTTAAGATTTCTTAGCAGCTAATAACTTTCTAAAGATAAGTTTATTAATTATTGTATTACAGATACAATTGATATTTAATAAGCAATTATATTTATTATATTCTTTTGTATCTACTATTACTATTATTTTCTCTCTTTTTATCCTAGCTGATTCTAGCTATATTTATATAAGTTGCGATGCATCTACTAAATTACCATCACGTTATGCAAATTAAGCTTTCAGCTGGTTAGACTTTTCTATTTATGATTCACTATTTCGTGTCTAGTCATGTGACTATTGGTAATTCAGATCAACTTATATATTTTTCCTACTAATATTGTGATAAAGAGTATAAAACATTTTTCTTTAACCAAAATTACTATATATGAAAATTTTAAACAAAATAAATATAATCAAGAGAGAGTTTTAAAAAAAAGTTAAATTTTTTTAATATATTTAACTTATTTTTTTTTCCTCTAATCAAACTGCTAGTAATACATTTATTAATCCTTTGGAAAACAATAATGCAATATACAATATAATAATATACTAAAGGTAAACTTTTTCTAACATAGCAAAATACCCGTCAACAAGTTATTTTATGGATTTGTATATGATCCTTGAATCCTTAATATCAAGACCACCATGTTGCCCACATAATCTAGCTATTTACTAACTATTTTACTACAAGGGAGTAGGTTCATTAAGCTATTATTGTATGATATTAACTATCTTAGACTTTCCAAATTCTAATTCTCTAGATATGATTATAGGGAGTGATAAAGTTGCTCCTTTCTAGAGTTAGATACCTTTGATTTTCATTCCAAGAGATTAACGCCAGCCTATACTCAGACTGTCACCCCAATATAACCTTGTGGTCCTAAGAGATAAAAAAATTTTTTATTTTTTGAGAAGTAAAAGGAGAGATAAAAGGGAAAGGAAAAGTTCGTGCTGGTAAATAAAAACTAATCTAAACCAATTACCAGCCTAATGAGAGCCTTTTTAATCTTGAAAAGAAAAGAAACCGGCATGAAAGGAGAGAGGAAGACTTCAAATCACTTCTTATCAAAAGAACATCTCGACACCTTGCTCTTTCGTCATATCCAATTACATCATCAATTTAGTGTAGTACGACATGGAACACATGAGGGTATGTGTCTTGTTTACATTTCTTTTACTTGTTAATTAACCAATCCAAGATTTCAGCCAATCACTATCCAGAGTTTTTGGTGTAATAGAAAATTCAGGGTTAAACTGAGGTAGGCAAAATTCCCAGAAAAATCAAGAAAAATTGAACATGCTTGAAAATACTATCTACAGATATGTATGAATGGTGAAAAGGTTCATATACCTGGACAATAGACTTCTATTAGCTTATCTACTTGCCTGATCAAGGAGTTTACTTACAGTGGATTCAAGATTCCTATATTACTTGGAAGTGTATTTACTGATAAGCTCAACTAGCTTAATAACCTGTCTTAGACTGAAGGTTGTTTACTTATGGTGAACCCAAGGTTCTTATGGAGCTTGAAAAATACATTTGCTAGTGGTTCACTTTCTAAAGTTCCTGACATAAGGAGAAATTGTGGAGGATATTTTTCTACAGGTTTCTTCTTTCCAGTAAAATGTTCTTGCCGTAGACCAAATGGATAAAGTTTTGTTTACTTTGTTGCTAAAATATTCAAAGTTTTTCAAAAAGGAAGGGTAAACAAGTGGAGGAGGCATCTGCCTTCAGGAAGTAATGTTTTTAAGGAAAGTGTATAAACTTTATTATTAAAAAATAAAAAATATTTTTGAAAACATCTGTTTTTTGGATTGACAAGGGGATCAGTGGAAAGAGTTCTTATTAACTTAATAAAAACTTATTTAAACTAATAAAAATTTAAATATAAATACTTGAATACTATAAAATTATTTTTACTTATAACTAGTTTATAAATTAAATTATTAATTATTTTTTAATAATTTTTTAGTAAAATTTTTATATTATATATTAATTTTATAACTTGATATAAAAGTCAAGAACAACGACCTGTGGGTCTATAGCACAGTGGTTAGTGCTCCACAGGTCAGATCACAAGATACCGGTTCAACCCCAAGTGAAGGCGGTTGAACAGGATTAATATGGTATTTGGCACCATAACCAATCATGTGCTGTTTTTCATATGAAGCCATTCACATGCCGATCCGGTAAGGCGTTGAGATTGTGATTTCCCGTTAAGGTGTCGTGGCGTAACGATCGTCCGGTTGGTGCATGATGATCGTCAAGAAGTTCTCCCTTCATATGTAGGTTGTGCAAGCCCCCTATGTATGTCATATCCAATAGGCCGAATTTGATCCAGGATTTCCTAGTTTGGAGCTATTTCAATTCGGCGCTTGCTTAAAAGAAGTCGGTCCATCGAAAAGGATCTACCGAAGCCGCAGGTGGTGACAAGAAGCAAGTATCCCCTCTGAGGGTCCAAACGAAAAGTATCGTGGTATCTGGAAATCCGAAGACCAACCACTGAAGGATAGACATAGTTCTTAGAAACCGGGTTATAGGTTAGGTGGTTTAAACTAGTAGTAGGCATTCCCCCTCTATAGAAACCCCACCCAATATGTAAAATACCGCACCATGAGTGTACAGTTCACATGTTGGGTTTAAAAAAGATGAATGGTAAGCTGATACGTCACGGTATTAGGCAGTGTTGATTTACAATTGTAGACTACATAATCAGTACAATAGTACAATTTCCAATTGTAAAAGAACACTTGATGTAATTCGATTTATACAAGTATCAATAAAGATTTGCATCGTTGCACATTTATCTATAAAAAAAAAATAAAATAAAATAAAAGTCAAGAACAACCTATTCGCCACAATAGGTACTACCCCCAGTTCTCCTTTCTCTCTCTCCTATAAATACTCCTAATTAGAAATAGGATTACAGACAATATGCGATAAGGTCCCTATATGTAGGAGTTGTGCCCTGCTTGGCATTTATGCCTCTAGATTTGGCAGCTTAAGCCAACCGACCCCTTAGAGTATCTATTAGGAGAGTTATGAGTCATGCCCCACTTGGCAATAATTGCCCCTAGATTTGGTAGCCAGTGCTAACCAAGGACCAGTCTCAGAGCATTTACTAGAAAGTACATATATACCTGTATCTGATTCGTAGCTGCGAGATTTCAGAGGCATGATTGGTCAAAAGATGATTTATAAAAGATTAGCATGTTGATTATAAAATATGCCCTATAAAAACCCAAGTATGAACCCACCCATGAGGTGTAAGCTACATGAGTTAAGAAATAGGTGGTAGGTACAGATTAATTTAGATAGACCTTTGATGTAATATAATGTAATTGGATATAAATAACTCAATAAAATACCATACATCACGTACCTTTCATCTAAAAAAAAAAAATAAAAATAAAAGTCAAGAATAACAGTTAACATGCTTACCATTAACAACCATCCAAAAAATTGAAAACCAAGTTCTTGAAGTTTTCCACTCAACATATGAATCCATCTTCTGGGTGTAAGTAAGTATAACTGGATTATAATAGGTGGTATTAGAATTAGATTAGCTAAATAGTTAGTCAGATCTTTTATATAATAACCAAATAATTCTAGTAATTAATAAAAAGTCTCGCATGTAATATGCTTTGCCTATAAAAAAAAATATATATAAAAGTCAAGAACAAAATTCTTTTATTAAAAACTTTTAGACATAAACAGAATAAATTTGATAGTTATAAAATTATTAGTTACTTTATTAAAAGGTCAAAAGAATATCTTTAAGTATATTTTCAATATTATAATTTTTTTCAAATAATAAATAAAATAAAAATATATAATATATTATATATATATCTATATAAGACTTAACCTTTCAGAAGATATATGCATAATGACATATGCTGTATTTTATTTAAAGATCAAAATAAATTATCCAAATTTCAAAATCCTAAGGTTTTTTATTAAAGTATATAAAGAAAAACTAATTTATAAGAATAATAGAACAGATAATACAGAACAAAAGTTATAGTTTAGATTTTTTAGTTGACTAAAAAAGTTTTAAGTTTTAGAAATTTGAAAAGTAACAGTTTTCTTATATTTTTGTAAATTTCCTTATAAAAAATAAAAATTTTCGAATATACCAGTTGTGTAACTTTTGTGTGTAACAATCTATTATTCAATAATGCATATAGTTTTCATAAACATTATCTATTATTTTACTATGCCTTAAATTACATAGAAGAATTTTCAAAGATATATGGGATAAATTACAAATAAATTAATTCAATTAACTTTTGAAACTAAAAATTCAAAAAAATATAAGTATACAATATATAATATAAATAAGTATATGTTGTTCAATTAATATTAAAATCAAATTTTACTTTATTCAAAATTTGAAGTGTCTGGACAAGTAATATAATTTTTAAAATAAAATTTGATCAATGAAAATTACAAATCCTTATTGTGATTTCAAAGTATTTTATTGACAAATGTTATATAATTGTTAATAATTTACAGAACGAAAATTTCAGACTGTTCAGTTTTTAGATGAAATGCATCATAGTAAATATAAATATAATAAAATAAATAAATAAAAAATAGTAAATAAAATCCCTTATATAGGAGGTAAAAGAAGTATTGGATATTTTGTGGATTATAAAATAGATTTATATAGTGGGTGGACAAAAGTTTATAGACAACTTTAAAAATTAAAAATTAAATTAAATTAATAAAAAATTAAATAAATAAA
>CAJVPV010003804.1:0-10799 GCA_910591835.1 Acaulospora morrowiae | reverse complement strand
CTTGATGTACTGACTAAAACAAATGTTTAATAAATGTCACGCATCTAATGCCCTTAGCCAATTTAAAAAAAAAAAAACAATCTCAAACCAATCTCTTACATATAATAAATAATAAAATTGTTATATAAGATAACTAATAAAATTTTTTCTATAACAGATACTATTAATTGAATCAAAACATTAATAAAATCTTTAGTTCAACTGTATAACTCAATTTGAAAACCACACTGTAATATTGCTAACATATTACTTTTTATCAATATTAAGTAAAATTTAAACAAATTATCAAATACTATCAATTCAATCAGATCAAGAAGAAACTATACTAATTCTATAAAAAACTCATATTTTAATATCATTCAAAATGAAATTATTATCAATCTTTCTACAATGGTTATCAATTTCTTTATTCAATATAATTATAATTCTTTCAAATATATTTAAAATTTAATTTTATTATTATTAATCACTATTTTCTCTAATACCAAATAGATATCCATAGTTGTTTAATACTATATATTAAGATATATTGTTTTAAACTTGCTTTTTAATATTAATTATATGATTATTGTAAATAGGCTAGCATTTAATTTATTGTACCAATATATAAGAGATATCATGATATATATCTTACTATATGCAAATTAAATAAAAAAATAATGTTTGCCTACAAAAAAAAAGAAAAGAAACAATATTTTTTATATATTTAATACAATAAATTTAATATTAAATTATTTACTAATATTAAAAAGAAATTTTAAATAATATCATTATATTAAATATAAATTAAGTAAAAATTATATCTATTTATTTTTTTAAAAAAATTAAAATATAAAAGAAAATTAAAAAATAAAACCAAAATTAAATATATATTATAAATTTTTTATTTTTAAAAAAACTTTTAGTTAGGTTTTTTGTTTTGTTTTTTTAATTTTTACAATTTATAAGTATAACTTTTATTAATATAGATAATAAAAAATATATATATAATTTTGTTTATTATTATAATTATAATTATTATTGTTATATTAATATAATTAATAGTTAATATAATAATTGATTTGTTTATTAATAATATAATTATATTTTGATTATTGTTACTAAAATAGATTTGTTTATATAAATCATTATATAATATATTAATTATATAAATTTGTTTTAATATTTAATAATATTGAATTAATTAAGTTTAAGATAATAATTAATTAACAGAAATAAATTATTTAAAGTTTTTTAATAAAAAAATTTTTTAATAGAAAATTTTAATTTTTTATAATATAATAAAGTATTGGATGACATTAAGAGATTGATATTATATATATTGTTAATATTTAAGCTAATAATATAAATAAAGTTTGATATAACATTTGATTTTTTGAGTTAAAAAAATATATAATTATTTAATAAGAATAGTATATTAATAAAAAATGAAGATAGAAAAGCTTTAAGAAAAATTTGTAAAAAAGTAATTACTATAAGTTTTTTTTTATACAATTTAAAAAAAAAACAAAATTTTTAAACTTGTTTTTTTTTTAATTAAAAAATTTATTTTGATATATTAATATATTTTTTTAATTTTTTAAAACTTTTGTAATAAAAACAAAGAAGGTGTAAAAGACTTTTAAATATTGAAAAATGAAAGAAAAATATTATATGGAAAAGAAATATATTATTATTATTATTATTATTATTATGTTAATATATATATTATTGAATTTTAATTAAAAAACAATCAAACATCAAATATTCATTTGAAAATTATATAAGATTCATTTAAAAATTAAAATTATTTGAATATACAGGTAAAATAAAATATTATTTATTATATATCTTTAAAAATTTATAATTAATTAATTAAATCTTGATTTTATGCACATTATATAATAAGTATAATCAAAAAAAAAAGATTTCGCATGCGCATTTTTGATTTGTGAAAAAATTATAAGTTATAAATTATTTCATGTGTTAACATGCCATTTACGTACATTGATGCTCAAATCATAATAAAGCAATTCTTATTATTACACGTGTAAACCCATAATCAAATTCCGTCATATTTCTCACTCGATGAAATCAAATAGTTACAAATGTTACAATGTGCAATTCCTATATACTGCAAAATGATAAAACTGAGCAAAATTTGCGGCTTCCAATGCACATTAATATTAATAATAAAAACTCTGTGGAACACGGGCAAGAGTCATAAATTTTGTCTCGTGATTCATGATCTTCATAAGTGTTTTTGAACATTATAGGAGTTATAACAACCCCTTTCTTTTTCTATATTTGGTCACTCCTAAACCTCAAAAACTAACAACTTCGGCATTCGGTTTACAAACCCAATTTTGCAACTAATATTCCGGAATCTAGATAAAAAGAAAAAGTCATTGTTCTTAAAAACAAAGGAAAAAGTTATGCTAATACTATTGTATGAATAAAATGTAAAAAAATATGGTACGAAAATCATCTCACGTGATTAATTACAGGATACACATCACAAACATTCCTTTGTACGTGCAACAAATTAGGATAGTACCGTGTATTTCAATTACCAAAAATCACCTTTATTTGGTACAGAATTCTTCTTATATAAGAGTGAAATTTCTCAATCCCCAGGAACACAATTACTAAATTATGACTCATTCTTCTGATTAACCCAGTTATAATAATAAAATGGGACAATGTGCTTCAATAAGTTGTAATTTTAGTAGTTATGAAAAAACAATTTTTGAAGACGATGGGCCACCATTCAGATTCATAAATGGTCGGAGATTTCATAATGATGAGAATTCAAAATATGTATATCCAAATGATGAGGAGGAAATTGGAAGGTTAGAACTTCAATACTGGCTGATTAAAGAAGTTTGGAAATCGATATATTCTGCTCCAATAACTCCCAATTTGATTGCTGATGGGCGTGTTCTTGATATTGGGTTAATATATATATTTTTTCAATTTACAGGCGCATTTATGGGGAAAAGTTTAAATAGTTCATTGTTCTAAAAATAAAATGCTCTGTCGCGTTTAAATTTCACAGATGCGGCCCTGGAACGTGGATCTTGGACTTAGCAACAGAATTTAAATCCACTATATTCATCGGACTTGACATCTCAAAAAGTTTTCCCCAGAACGTCAAGCCACGGAATGCAGCTTTCATTCAATATAATGTTTTAAACGGCCTACCATTCTCCAATGACACCTTTGACTTTGTGCATCAATCCATATTATCTGCAGCTTTTACCGTTGTTCAATGGTCTCAAGTTCTCGCGGAAATCGTTAGAGTTCTGAAACCTGGAGGATGGATCGAATTCATGGAATATGATTATGTAATACACAGGGAGGGTCCTATAACACAAAGGCTTAACTCTAGCTGTAATTATTTTTATCTTTCGTGTGTTATTTTATTTTCTCATACTTCTAGCCTTGACTGTCCCTCTACGCTCTCATATATAGTGCTATCATTTTTTAAGTCACAAGGGATCAATCCTATTATTAGCGATTTACTTCCGGAACTTTTATCATCAAGTCCCTTGTTAACTGATATACAATATGACCAAAGACCGCTTTTTCTTGGACAATGGGCTGGAAATCTCGGAGCTTTGGTAATGTACACTAATCACGCAAGAAGTATTTTATGAGTTTTATTTTATCCTCTTTAACATATTCATTCACACGAAAACCAGGCCGTAGAAATATTTGGTGTAGAGATTACGGCATTAAAAGAGTACATACAACCTTTAATGGGTATAACCGATGAACATTTTGCTGCTCTGAAAGAAGGATTTGTTTCTGAGGTTAACAGAAATAAATCTTTTATAAAAACTTTTCGGTATTTCTGCAGGAAGGTCGCGTAAAAAGAAAAATCCAAAAAAAAAACTAGTTATATTTATATCGATAACCTTATATCTCATATACATACTGTATTATCAATTATAAAATCTTTTCCAAATATTCATAGCCATTTAAGATATGTTATGTATGTAATGTAAATAAACTTGCACGTGGTATTACCTTATGTTTAATTGAAAAATTTTTTATAATAATATATTTAATATTATTACAGTTAAAATTTAAATATCGAATGTCCTTTCCATCGTCATAACAAAATACTCAATCTTTCCACGTCTTCAACGATATGTTGCATTTAATCCAAAACTACCATCATTCTTAAATGTAGTATGTCCAGGTATTATAAATTTAATTCGATACTTTCATAATAACCGAAAATTACCAAATACAGGTAAAATCAATGTCCACTCGCATAGTGCAAATAATCTTTAAACCTTATTCAATTTTAAAGAACCATGTTCAGTGTACCATTAGGTCCTTTTCTCAATATTTCACCTTTATCAAGACGTAATACGTCATATTGGACACCAAACAAATGCATTTAAGACAAGAAATCTTGTAAGTGAACATTTTTGTGCTCAATTTCATTGTAGCATTAAATATTACAATATTGGATTTACGTACCTTCATTAAAAATACCAATTTTCTTAGTTCTGCTAATGCGATCTCAATAGTAAAAAGTTCTAAGACGTCAGTTGGTACTTGTGCTTCCTCATCCATTATTTTCAGCAAAGATATCTTGCTCGGATCTAGAGAGTTTGAAACGTCACACACATAATTCGGCAACTTTTTCTCTTAGAACTTTCTTTGAATAGTCACATTATCAAGAAACGCGTTGCTTTTCTATTTAATGGTATCATTATACTCGTTATTCCTCATATACGGACAACTTTATATTCTTCGTATGTTTCTAGCTTTTATTGCATATTTTATACTGTATATAATAATACGCGAGTTTAAAACATAAAACTCGATTCGAGCCGAAAACTTTATTATGCAACAATGGCTATTTGCAATAAAAAAAATTTTTTTCAATAAGGAATAATATTCACAACATAATGGTATGCAATTTCATTTTCTGATCAGATGAGTTACAATTTTTCGTTTATTTTCTAGTAATTAGCTGCCAAATTACGCTTGCACCATACTTTTAATTTTTCTGTAATCTTTTGAACGCCTAATAGCAGGGTGTTCAGTATCCGCGTGGATTTTCCAAGAGTTCCTATTTTTTCGGATAAGACCAAAGAGAGTTAGTTATATGGGATTTTTAACCATTTAATGAAATAAAATGTACCAGAGAATCCGGACAAAAAGAAAAGAGCTACTAATTTGTCCATACTAATACCAAGGTTAGAAAACGCTTAAAAGATTTAACTGAAGATATATCATCAATAGTAGAAAGAAAAAGGTTCAATTAAAAAAAAATAGGTAAATTTTCTATGTCGAAATAAGATTTATATTTAGCTTTTGACAAACATTATACAATATCTCGTTTGATAATTATAAATATAACGGAACATTATTAAATCATAAATAAATGAAATACTATACAATATACAGTATAATTATATGTTTAATAAGTTTTAAAATATAATATTTAAATTTAAACCAAACTTATTTATTATGCAAAAGTTATATACACAAATATATGGAGGTATTATAAAAAAAATCAAAAACAAACAATCAATATTTTTTAATATTTTAATAGTTTTGTCTTAATAAATAGTTGGAATATATTGGTTATTTTTTCTATTAAAACAATACTTTTTAATATTTAAATAGTCTTGTCTAGAGCTTTGAAAAGTACCAAACTGGTATTGAAATAGTATTGATCTATAGTAAATTTAATATATTGATTGTGACCCACTTATATAAATTTATAATAAATTTAAGTATCAAACTGGTATCAAAGTGATATCATTAGAAGCCCTAGTCTTGTCTTAATAAATAATTAAAATATATTGTTTGGTTGGTTTTTCTATTAAAACAATATTTAACAAAATTTGTTAATATAAATATGTTTGTATTAAAATATTAAACAAAATATTATAAAAATAATAATAAAAGTAACTTTATTAGTCATTTTAATTCTATAGAATACTACTTTAACAGTAAAATTAAAATTAAATAACATTTTATAGAATTACTAAAAGTAAAGTTATAATCAAATAATATTTCAAAACTATTTATTTATTTATTTACTTTTAATTAGACTACAAGTCTTAACATTTATTAATTCAATTTTTAGAAAACAATAATATAATATACAATATGATATTATACTAAAAATAAACTAGTTTAACTTTGTAGAACATTTGTTAACAAATTATTTTAGATTTATATATAATCCTTGAATCCTTATATCAGTAAATTTAATATAACAAAGATTATATATATATATTTCAAAGTATTCTGTTTTTTTGGAGGACTCTAAAGTTTTATATTTTATTATAATATATGTTTTATTACTGTATATATTTTTTATAACAATTGATAATATAATAAATAATTTTACATGTTTTAAAATTTTTTATTAAAATTTATTTTATTAATAATATATAATATTAAAATTATTAATTATTATTATTATCTTTATTCTAAAACATATAGATTATTAGAATTTTTTAAAAATTGTTTTAAAATAAATATAATTACTGTATTGTCTATACTTATTTTTGAAATATTTTATATTAATTTACTTTTCTGCAATATTTCTTAAATTATAATAGTATCTTGTTTATCATTGATACTATTATTATTATCAGAATTAATAATTCTCTATAGAAGGTTTTGCTGTTTTGTAATTTTTCCTATAGTATTGTAAAATTAAATAAAATTCTTTAGATTATTTTATAAAAAATTCAAATTTATTTTATTTCTTAATATTTTAGGTTTATCAAATTTTCTTTAATTTGAATTATATTATTTTCAAGATTCAAAATTGTTTTACATATTGATATTGCAAAAGCAATAAATATACTTGTCAAAGGTTTCTTCTCTAGGTCATACTTTTTTGAGAATTCATACTATAGGTACCTTTGTGTGCATTGTTTTTAAATAGTTCTTTAAAGCACTTTATAGTTTTTAACAAATTTTTTCATGCTATAATATTGGCAGAGTCAACTGTAATATTGGCAGAGTCAACTGTAATATTAATTGAATCTAACAATGTTTCACAAAATACCAAAAATATTGTATCCCAAATTCTTAAAATCAGAATATCATAATTTGATCAATGTTGTTTTAAAAGCTATAAACAAATATATTTAGTATTTAATTTATTTTATAGTATTACATAAGTTTTTAAATCTTATTAATTAATAAATATATTTTTTGTAATATGTTTTCCAACACTTTTGTAATAATTTATTAAAGAACTCTAAATGCTTATAACCAAGAAAATTTTTTGCTTTTTTATAATATTCTGCAGTTCTAAATATATTTTTTAGTAAACAGTTTTTTTGCAATATTCTTAATAGTACACTAAAAAAAAAAAAAAATTAGTTAAAGTTTTTAAAATATTTTAAAGAAATTGATACCTTTATAAAGTCTTGTTCTTAATGATATTATTTTATAAATGCAGTTCATTTTTTAGGCAGGTGATTTTATTCTTCAAGATCTTTTGGCAGTTAATTATTAAGTCAATTTTTTTTAAGATTAGAGAACTTTGTTCTACAAGCATTTCAAGAGACTTCACTTATATTAAAGAAGTTTTAATTAATTTTAATTAAAAGTTTATTTAATAGTAATATAATATACCTAAAAATTTTTCATTTTTTTCCAGTTTCATGGTTATCTATTCACTTGTATAGATACTTATAAATTTGCTTCAGAAGTCTTTGCATATTTTCATGACTCTTCTACTCTTTTATGTATTGTTTTTTAAATGTTTTTAAAATCTATTGAATTATTTTTGAATTTACTGGACTCCTTCAAATGTTTTTTACTAAAATTTCATTTTTTTAATTTTTTCTTAGAATCTATAATTAATGTATTAAATTTATTATATCAGTCTTGTTTTAGAAACCTTATATAGAAATAATTTTTAAAATATAATCATAAAATATTGTCATATATTATAATCTTCTTTATAATCTTTCATCATAAATTGTAATTTCTTAAAAAACTCCAGTATATTAAATTATAATATAATATGAAAATATGTTTGCAATTAAAAAAAAAACTCTTCTCACAACATCTCCATTCATAAAAAATTGCTTTTTTAAGAAGCTTCTCTCTTCCAAGGAACTTTGTTTAATGGAATATGTTCTTTAGGAAGAGAACATAAACTGGAGGACTGATTTAGAGCAATAGAATTTCAAGAATAATATTGGCTCCTGGGGTTTCAGAAATGGCTTGCGCTAAGAGGTCTAGTAACTGGTAATGGCACTGGACAATAACTTGGAACAGAGAAGATGAATAAAAAAAAATTTCTATATGAAAGCCATCTCTATACATAACTGCTACAAAACAATTGCATCTATCATCCTTAACTCATAAACAATCCCATTATCAAGAAACAATATTTTATTTTTTAGAGTTTTTTTGTTTTCTACTAATGATAACTAGTACTAGATTTTACACAATCTTCTGGCTAGTTACTAGTTCTTGCTTACAAATTTCAATACAAAAATTGCAACCAGCTTACTCCTATCAAATAATCTATAACACATAAAACACCAATTATATTCTGTATTATCTTTATACATCAAAACAACATAACAACCTACTGGATTGAGAAAGCACATGATCAGTGCCCTGCACAAGTTCCAGTAATCACAATATACAACATCTCATTAAAACAATATAATAAACATCTGAAATATATTTCAGTCATCCTATTATTTATATCACAACATGACTATATTACATAATAACAATATCACAAAATATTACATGACCAAACCCATTGAGTTACATGTAGCTTGTATAGTGCCAACACCCAATTGAAACAACTAATTGCATTCAGGAACCACATTTAACAAAAGTTTCAATTTTTTTTTCTTTTTCTTCTTATTAAAATGTTTTACAATACTGACGATCTTGCCCCAAATATTTTTTATTTTTATTTTTCATAACAAATAGTTCCCCAGGTTTTTTCTACTCAAGAATTTTTCAGATGATATATTTGTTTAATAGGTGATAGGCTAATATCTATAGTAATATAACTTATATCTTAGTATTAATCATATAAGAGTTAAACTTTTACTTTATTAATAAAAATTATGAGTAATGCTTTACTTTAATATTAAAAAAATATATATATATTTGCATAATTTATGCAGATTTAAATTAAATTTTTTATTAACTAAAATCATTTGTTTTTTATTGGCTAAAATTATTTATTTTTTATTGATCAGAATTAATTTATAATCTTTAAAATATTTTAAAGTTCATCGAAATATTTTATAAATGTTTGTTTTATAAAAAGACTTCTTTAAGATATTTAAATTATTCTAGGCATGTTAATAAATGTATATTAACAGTTGAATCTAGTAATGAATTTAATAAAAGCTTAAATGAGTCTCAAGTTTTAAATATGTTTGAATATTTTGATAACTTTTACAATATTCTGGAGACCTTCAAAATTGAAACAGTTTGTAATTAATTTTATATATTTTATTTTAATTTTTATTTTAATATTATTTTTTTTAGATAACTTTAAATACTCTTAAAAGTTTTAATGGAATCTTTTTAATCTCTATCAAATGTTCAAATACTATAGTCAATTTTTTCAATAATTCTGAAAAATTAATTAAATTCTTTGCTATTGCAAAATATTCTAATAATTCTAAAGAATTATTTGATAAATTTCTTAATGAAGCATATACAGATTTAAAGACACTTGTTATAAAAAATAATTTAAATAATTTAACAGGAAATTAAATAATTTCTTTTTTTAATAAATATTCTAATTTGACAATTTAATTCTTTATCAAAAAATATTTAGCAAAGATATATTTTTATAAATAATATGAAACAACTAAATTTAAAATATTGCAAAAAAAGTATTTTAAATTATAATAATATTAAATATTTCTTATATTATTTATTATTGATTAGTTATATTAAAAATATTTTTGAAATTTCAGATATTTCTCAATATTTTGCATTAAGCTTCAAAAGGTTATACAATTTAATAGAGATATATAAATTTTTATTTAAATTTAATATTATTAAAACATTTATTAAATATTTTTCTTTTAAAGATTTTTATAAAACCTGTTTATAGTAAACAAAATAGTAAAATATGATAAAGAAATACAGAAAAGTCTTTATTATATGGTTTTAAATTATTATCAATTATTTTATATTCCAATGCAATCAATTGTGATACTTTAAGAAAAAGTTCATTATATTCTATATATATTATACTGGATAATATATCAATATAGAGGTGTAATAAATCTGATACAAAATAATTATTAAGATATTTTTTAACAATAAAATCTGAAAGTATAATAGAAAAACAATTCAAAAAATTCAAAAAAATTATTTGTAAAGCATTTCATAAATCTTTGAAGATTCTACTAACACCATTAAGTATATTACAAAACAGTCTCAACTTTTCAATTGAAAATAAAAGCTGTTAATTTATTCATAAACTCTTTACACTAATAGCAGATTGGTCAGAAGTATCAACTTTATAATAATCTTCAAAGTATTTTAAATATTATATATAATTCAAAAATAATAAAACTTCAAAAATATTTGAAGTAATTAAAAAGTTTATATAAAAATAAATTGATTTATGCTTAATTGCTTAATAAAAAATATATAGTCTGGGACAAAAAAAACCACCTTAATATTTTTATTATAACTTTATAAAAACTTATTTAAATAATATAAAAATTTTAATATATATGTATATTCTTTAAAACTTAAAAAATAAGATTACTTAAAGATTTTTTATAAAATATATTGTTAAAAATTTTTTTAAATTTAAATTT
>CAJVPV010003803.1:0-10802 GCA_910591835.1 Acaulospora morrowiae | reverse complement strand
AAATTCCCCAGAAAAACCAGAAAAAAGTTTACATACTTGAAAAGATAGGAGGAAGCTTGAGGAAAATGAGAAAAGAATTCCAAAAACTGTGCCAGTCTTTTCTAGAGTCTTGAATCTTTGGAGGAAGAGAGAAGAGTGTTTTTTCTACAGGTCTTTTTTCTAATAAAGTTTTCTTGCTATTAACTTTATAGATAGATATTTCTTATATTTACTTGTAGAAATACAAGAAGTTTATGTCAAAGAAAGAAAGAAACAAGCGGAGGAGACTATAGTTTCTTGGTGTAAGTGTTGTTAATGAAAGTGTATAGATTTTATTACAAAGAAATATAAAATTTCCTTGGAATGTCTGTTTTTTGTGTTGACAAAGGAATCAGCAGAAAGAGTCATTTATTATA
Source organism: Acaulospora morrowiae (assembly GCA_910591835.1). Classification (NCBI taxonomy): domain Eukaryota; kingdom Fungi; phylum Glomeromycota; class Glomeromycetes; order Diversisporales; family Acaulosporaceae; genus Acaulospora; species Acaulospora morrowiae. The sequence continues at coordinate 10,407 of CAJVPV010003803.1, read as the reverse complement.
TATGTTTTACTTATATTTAAGTAGCATATAGACTATTACATATGTTATTAATATTTTTGCTCTTTAATAAAACTTTTATTATTATTTTTTACAATTGGTAATCTTGCTTAAAATGTTTTTTTTTATTTTTTATTTTTTTATAGCAGATAGTTTCTTAGGTTTTTCTTGTTTATAAGTTTTTTCCAATAATATATTTACTTATTATAACAGGTCAATATGTATTATTATATACTTTATACTTTATTAATTTTGTATACAATGTATTATGTTTATTATATTTAATTAATAAAGATATAAAAAGACCTTATTTAGCATTAAAAAAAAAATAATAATAAAAATAATTAATTAATAGGAAATAAAAAAAATAAAAAAAATAAAAAATTAATAAAAATAATAAAATTGAAAATTGATTACTTGTTTGACAACTTTTGCAATACATAATTGTCACTTTTCAATTCTAAGCTATATTATTGATAATTATTTTTTTATAACAATAGAATTAGGATGCTAAGATAAAAATATTATATAAAAGATAATCTGTAAAAAATATATAATGTACTAATTTATATGAACTCTAAAATATAATATAGGTAGTAATTATTTATTAATAAAATACTTAAATTTATTTGTATTTGATTACCTTAAAAAAAATAATATATATATATATTTGTTAAATCATTATAAAAATACAAATATAAAAAAATCATCAAACCTTAAATATTAATTGATTTATTTATTAAAATATTATATATAAAAATTATTTAATAACCTATGAATTTATAATACAATGATTAGTATTTCACAGGTTAAATCACAAAATACCAGTTCAACTTTATATAAAGATAGTTAAATAGAATTAATATAGTATCTGATGCCATAACCTGTAAAAGTACTGTTTAAGGTTCTGAACCAAGTACTGAAATGATATTGACTTGATACTGACTTATAATAAAGTTAATATATGAGTTATGATCCATTATATTAAACTCATAGTAAATCTAGTATTGACTTGGTACCTAAATGGTACCGTTAGAAACCTTAGTGCTGTTTCTCATAAGAAGCTGTTTCATATGCTAATTCAGTAAATATTAAGATTATGGTTTTTAGAAAAGATGTTGTAATGCGATAATCATCTGGTTGGTGTTATAATAATTACTGAAAGTTATAAGATATATAAGGTGTTTGCTTTTGACAAGTAGGTTTAGTAATTGTTTTTTTAATATTTTATGTCTTTTATACAGATCCTTGCTCTAATTTTATTTCAATTTAATAATAAACCAGTTTGGTAATACTTATTCTGAAAAGATATTTAACAATAAGACCTGTTTTGTGCAAAGTTATATAAGTTACTATTTAGACAATAAGAACCAGTTATGAGTTTATATTAAATATTTTTAAGTATTATTTGAATAAGTAAGAAATTAAATAGTTGATCTAGCTGCAGGTGGTAATAAAAGGATTTCTTTTCAATAAAGTAGATAGGAATTATATAGTTTTATTTGCCATAAATATTATCCCTAATGTCTTCTTTCAATTTTTCTTTAATTCTTCTTCAATAAAAATAAAGCTTACTTACTAATAAAAATGTATGCTACCAATCAAACAAAGTAAGTTTCTTTGTTTAATAGATTAGTCTCTATACCTAATATAAATTAGAAATAAGTTATAGCAAAAATTATTATTTGGAGTAATCTTAATAAAAGTTGAATATTACTAGCAACCAATATATTATAGTATTGTTTTAGATAAATACAGTATCAGTAAAAAAAACTAACAATTTTATTGTTATCATTTGCTATATATAAAACTTTTTATAGAATTATTTAAATTATATAAAAATATATATATATAATCTTTAAAATATATATTCAAAAAAAATCAAAAAAATTTTAAAATTAGATTATTAAATTAATTAAAAAAACTTGGTTTTTTATCTTAAAAAATTTAAAAAAATCAATAGATAACAATAAAGGAAAAAAATTTAAAATTATTAATTTTATATTTTTATTAATAAAAAAAAAAACTATTCAATTTTTATAAAAATTTATAATAATATTTTTCATAATCTAATAAATAAGTTTACTTAAGAATGTTTAACAAAAAAATCAAAAAAACTAAAAAAAATTTTTTACTATGTTTTCTTATATAGAATTTACTTTATCAATAAAATAGTTTTTTGAAGTTTATTATTTAAAAACTGTAAAATTTATTTAATTTATATAAAAAATTTTTTTGGTATTAAATATAAATTTAATAAAAAATTTAATAATATTTTTAAAAAACCAATGAGACAACTTTAGTCTTTATATTTATTTCTAGTTTTATTTAAAATTTTATATTATTTGGATAAATATTTATAGAGATAAATTAAAAAAACCAATTGTCACTTTTTTCTGTCAACACTGTATAAACATCATTCTTAAGTTTAACTTTCAGCCAAATAATATATTGGTGCATGATAATAAAAAAACTATTTAATATACTTATATAAAAAATATAAAATAAAATATCAAAGTTATTTTAAAAAACTTAATTTTATATAATAAAAATATTTTAAATAATAAAAAAATATATAATAAATAAAATAATAATAATAAATAATAATATATTTTTAATATTAATTAAAGTCTTGCCTAATATAGAAATATTTCTTTTCTGCTGATTCATTTACCAACTTAAAAAACAGATGTTTTCAAAAGATTTTATATTTTTTTAATAATAAAGTTTATACACTTTCCTTAACAACACTGGTTCTCTAATCAGCAGGTTTGACAAGATTGAGATTAATAGATTTCTATACTACCATGTGCTTGATTCTTGATATTAAAATAGTAAAGTTAATTTTTGTTTGTTTTCCAAAAAAGTTAAGAGGGGTTTGAATAATGTTTTTGTTGTTTCTAACTTCGATAATATACTGGATAGAGTACTATTGCAAGATCTCATAAATAATACAAAGCATGTTATCCATTGATAGTCCTGAATTTGTTATTGTGATTTTGGTATCATTGACCACTACATTTTGTTTGACAAGTTGAATATGGTATAAATTGTAAAGGCCATTTGCTTTAAGTGGTAAGAGAGGTGATGAAGCAGATGTGATATTTACTGAATGGATAGCAAGTTCATTTTTGGATGGAAAGATTGCTAGTTCTTCTATAATATTGTACAAGTGATATTTGAAGTTAGGTGAGATTTTGTTAATTGTCCAGAGTAAGGAAGCATTGATATTGGAGAAAATTGGTAAACAGAAGTTGTTGAATGGTCAGTCTAAAGAATAGCTATAGTATTTGATAAGATTGTTGCTAGGGTCTATTGTATAATATTTGTCTTTTAGAAATGTATTCTCATGTATGCTTAAATGTTTTTTATATGTTTTGATAAAAGAGTTGATATTGTGAAGAAACCAAAAAAGTGGTTTTGAATTTGGGATGGGCCTATGAGATCCCAAGAGATTGTCATTGTTATTGAAGTTTTTGAATCAAATTGGTTCTGGGGATACTAGTATAGAAAATAATTTGTGACTAGAATAGTTTGAGGGAACTGTTGAATTATAAGAGTTGAATAGTGAATTTAATATTAAGAGCATTGGATGTTTTTATCACTGATTCTCTGAGTTGAGGTGACATGTTTTTAAATAAAAGACTAATGCTATTGTGAGCATTTTTAAGATAAAAGGAACAGTTTGAAAGACAGATCTGGATTTTTAGGTTTTTTACAGCTTTGGCTGCATATGGAATCCAGTTGTCTTGGTTGAATTTGTCTGGCTTGCAAATTGGACAAAATCAGATTGTCTCCTTTTTTTGAATGGATTGAATAATTTGTGTTATGTATTTTTTAATAGAGGGGATAACTAGTTTGATTATTAAATTGTTAATAAGACTGCATCTATGTCTTTCTTCAAGAAGTGGTATATTTAGGTCATCATAACTGATTATTATGGAGTTGGAGTATTTGAATAAGATTTTGTATATGGTCTTGATGAGTTTGTTGATTTTTGTTTGAATTAAGTTGAGCATGCTGCTGTTTAGAAAGGATATGGTATTCAAATTTTCCCAGGATTACCTATTCACAGATACATTGTTTAATTTTTCCCTTCCATTAATGTTTGGATAGTTCTTCTAAAGTTTGACAGGTTATTTGATTAAATATCTTTCTATTGGACTTGAAAAGATTTTATAAAGATATAAGTGTTCCAAGGTATTTGATGCTTTCATATGGTTTTAGTACTTGCACTGAGTAGTTTTTGAAGTTGATTGTTCTGAGGCTGTCTTGTTTGACTTTGATATTGTTAATAACTTTAGTTTTGTCTTTGTTGTATATAATGCTGTTGATTTGGAAAAATTGGTTAGCAGTTTCAAGAAGGACTTTCATTTGGCCTTGGAATTAGCAATTAGAGTGAGATTGTTTATATAGGCAAGAGAATTTGGAGCTATAAAACCTTGTATTGATTAGTGTTTGATTAATTTGGAGATAAGGAGTTATAGAAAATGACCCAGATTATTGATGAAATAGTTTCTTCTTATTCTATGCTATTGTTGACTAGAAAAGATTTTGTGAATCCAAAAAGAAAGTTAATTAATACTTCTTGGTTTGTGAGTAGGTTGATAAAGAGATTGGTGAGTAATAGGGGACACTTAATTCTTTCCATGGATTTTCTGATAGCTGGTATTGATGCAGAGTCAAATGTTTTGGAAATGTCAAAAGAGATGAATCAAAATTCTTTGTTGTTAGTATTTGTAGCTTGGATAGCTAATTCAATAATAGTTAAGGATTCAAGTATACTTTGGTCAGGAAGTCTTGCATGGTTATTATATTCAAATAAGATTGAGTTTGATTTGAGGATGCTTGGGAGTCTTTTGTTAAGCATTTCTGTGAAGATTTTCCTTACAAAATCAATTAATGAAATTGGTCTGATGTTGTTAAGCCTGTGGCTCCATATTAGTTTTTTTGGTATCAAAGTGATTGATATTTGTTTCCAAAGATGTAAAATTTCAAAGAAGAATAATATTTGATTAAAGATGGAAGTAAAATGATTTGTAATTTTGCCTTTAAGGATTTTAATTATATCATAGCTAATTTTAGATTTTCCTGGACTTTTCCTTTAAATAAGTTGTATATGGCTTTATTAACAGAGTAGTTATTAAAGAAAAAAAGTATTTAATTATAAGCAGCTTGGTTGACTAGTTTGGAGAGGTATTTGTTTTGCCAGTTTGAAAAGTTTTCTAGACTGAAGTGTCTTTTACATATAATATTTTGGAAGTATTTGTTAATGGTTTCTTGAACTATAATAGGGTCTTCTTCAAGTTGATCATTGTTATTTATTATTTTGATGAGATCGATTTTGGATTTTAAGGAATCCAGGGCCTTCTTGATATAGTTTTTGAGCTTGCTATAGAAGTTTTCAATGGTTTTTTCTTGGTTTAGTCAAAATTCTTTCAGTGATTCTTGCTAGGCCTGGGCTAAAGCTTCTCAGATTAATAGTTTTTTGAGTTTCTTCAAATCCTGGAAAGATACATTCAAGTTACTATTAGCTGTATTGTAGAGATTATATAATTCTTGTCCTGGGAGTTGTACTACTATATAATTGTTTTTGAGCTTAGAGATAATAATGTTGATCTTTTTTATTTGAATTTTTAATTTCTTTTCTATCTTAAAGTAAGGATCTTTAGAAATTGTTTTGACTTTTACTTTTTTGATATATTTGTTTATGGAGTTTCTAATAAGGTTATAAAGTTCATCTCAGCTAGGTAATAAAAGTAGACTTGTTTATTATTTGATGTCTTCAGTGAATTTTTGGATGTTTTTACTTGGTGTCTTGCTAATTTCAAATTTATATACAGGTTTGGTTTTTTTGAACTTAAGTAATCTAATTTGATTGTTTTGATATAATGGTTAGTTGAAATGATATCACATTCTTAAATCCTGTACCATACTGTTTTGAAAGCTAAATCTCTTATAAGCCATGCTTGGTCAATTCGGGAGGTGCTAGTAAGAGTGATAAAGATATAGGCTCTTTTATCAAAATGTTGCCCTAGATCAATGTAGTTGTATAGGTGTTTGTAAAGATGTTGTTTGTATGAAGATGTAGAAGTGTGATTGAGAGACTATTTTTGGGATAAATATTAAAGTCTTTCATAATTGCATGATAGATTTTTTACTTGTTGTAACTTTGATTATCTGGAGAATCTGCTTAACTGCCATTCTTCTTTCAAGATTGTTATGTGATAGATATATTACTAAGACAAGAATATTAATTCTTCCTTTAAATTTGAGCAAGATGGTGATACAATATTCAAAGGTATTGATAATTTGATATATATAGAAGGTAATATTTCGTCCAATGATAAGGGCAGTTCCATTTTTTGCTGTAGTATTAGAATTGCCATAAATTATTGATTTGCTATTGATGTTTTTGGGATGGTAGTCTTTTTGTTTGAGTTTAGTTTTAATATAAAATAAAATAGTTTGATCTAAAGTGTGGTTTGCAAGAGTCTTGAGTTTGGAAAAGTTGTTAAGACCTTTGATGTTAATGGTTGTGAGAGTTATTAAGTTTTGTGTTGAGTTTGATGTAGAGTTGGTTGGAATTGATTGATTGTTAGCTAAGTTGGTGTTAATTGAATTACTAACTGCTATCAAATTTGTATTTATAGAAGTTAATATAAGAATGGAATAAGATTAAACTCCAGTTTTAGAAGTGTCTCTTTAGTGATTAGGAATTCTGGAAGTCTGAAGAAGGAGAAGGTTTAATATAATTGGTAGATGATTATTGAGAGAGTGTTATTGTCAACTAGAGGAAAATTAAATGTTATTAAACCCTTGTCTGATAGAATTTTGTTGATTTTTTTTAGATCTTTTGGCAGAGCTACTTGTGAATTGGCAAACCAATCTTTTGGAATTCTTTGGAACTTGTAGAAGTTGTAAAGTATTTTGACATTTTCTTTGATTGGCTATTATTGTGAGATAATTGTTCAATGTTATGACTTGGGTCAATGTCTCTCAATTTTAGTGAGAGTTTTGACTTGTTAATCTGAGATATTTTTGTATTAATTCAATATGAACCTAGTGAAAAAAAAAAACAGAAGTCAGATCTTAGGATTTTGATTAGGAATTGAGTATCATATGGATTTGTAGTAGGGATTTGAATTCCTAGTTTTGAACAGTACTCATTAATTATTGATGGGAAGAAGAGAAGAGGTTGTTTGAGTTTGAAAAAGTTGGAGGAAAGATACTCAAAGTAATATCTGGATTTGAGATTTTTAATAGCTTTACTAATGCTATTTGTAGATGTGTCAAGAGAAAAAATATTACGGAATTCTAGTTCCAATTAATCAGAAGAGAAAGGAAGGAGAATCTTGGATAGGGAAAGGTCAAAATATGATAAAGGGATTTTGAATGAAACAATAAAAAATCTCCTGAATTCTCTGATCTTGTTATTTAAGTTTCTGAGATCTTTTCTTCTCTTGATTGGAAACAGGTATGAGATTTCCTTGGGAAGGTTTTGAGGAAGATTAGGTAAATCTGGAAGGGTAATGAAGTATAAGTCTGGTAGTAGATTGAATTTGTAAAAGGAATAAAGTGATCCAGCTATGCTTGCTGTGGTATTTCTGTTTAGAATTGGGATTCTATATAGAATTTTAATTCTAATTTGTGATAGGATGAGATCTGAAGAAGAGAGGAGTTCTGGAAGGTTGTCCCAAAACATTTTTTTACTTAGTTAAAGAAATTCATAATAGTCTAGCTTATTGTTCTTTTTGGAAGGACACAAGTAGTTACATCCATATTCCATTATTTGTACTAGGAGGTAAAAGTTAAGATTAAAGATGTTGATATATCTCAAGTATGTGATGAATAAACTAATATTTAGCAAAAGTTTGATCTTATTTCTGACTACTTTGTTGAGTTCTGAAATCTTGTGTTTTCCTTTATAAATTCTCTCAAATTGATCTTTGAGTTTCTCATATTCTATTTGATGGTCTTCTTTGAGTTCTTTGGTTTTGTTGAATCTGAAGAAGTCTCCGTCTTTTGCTTCTATTTTAGTAAAAATAGTTAAACAAGGTTTTTGTCTGATTTTGTCTCTTGGTTATCTATTGATACTTAATAAGAGGTTGATAAGTTTCTTTGGATTATTTCTGATTGAAGAAAATTTAGAGGTCCACTGAATAATCTGGTGATGTTTGCTAATAAGATTGTTAGGAATGCTTGGGTCTTCCTCTTTTTTGTCTATATTGATAGTGATGTTTTAGTCTTCTATCCTTGAACTTTTTAATATTAGGTCCTCCTTATATGCCTATAGTCTTTTGTAGGTTGTATCTATTTTTTCCTTGTTAGAACTTCTATTTGTTGGTTTTTTATATTTCTCATATTTTTGGTACATTCTAGTTAAAAAAATAGAAGATGAAGAGTATGAAAAAAACAGAATAAGATTGTTAGGTTGACTGGAACCTATAATTATAGGTAAGATAGTGGAGATATTAAAGCTGAGGTTGTTGATGGTTTTCTCAGAGGTGTTTTCTTCCTTCTGATAGATATATGTTTGATAATATTGTCTATTTCTATATTATCTGGGATAGGGAAGTTCAGGTCAATGGATATTAATTGATTGTCTTTATAAAGATCTTGTGCTGATGGTTGTAGTTGATTGGTTATTAAATTTGTTAAGTTTGATTGGTAGTCTCTTGAGTAGTAATTAGATTCTGATTAGTTAGAAGTTTTAATTAGTTGGTGTTTTGATTGGTAGTTGTTCTTGGATCTGGTTGATTTGAAAGATTATTAGAAATCTTAGGAGATAGATCTATTTTGCTAGAAGGTGATGTCTATAGAATAGGTGTTTGATTTGTTTTTTCTAGTTAATAGGTTGTTATAAGAGTAAATGTTTTTGCTTTCTTTTGTGTGTTTTTGTTTTTTTGAATCATGTTCCAGAGTATATACTTCAAATAGTTTCAATCTTTTGTCAATACTTTCTTAGGAACCTTATTTCTGAGTTGGCTATTATTTGCGAAGATTTTTTGAAGTAAGTTGTGAAAGTCTAAGAACTCATCTAAAATCTGAAGTGATTTCTTTTTGAGAACTAAAACTTGTGTTAAAAGGTTTTTATGATTCTTCGAAGTTATGAACTTGATTTGAAATATTAATAGGTTTATGGACTCTGGTTTAAAAATATTTGTGGTGGGAATAAGGCACTTTGTTGGATAATTGCTGAACAAGGGAATTGTTGTTAATCTGGATAGATCTGCTAAAGTGATTTCTTGATTCTTATTTTGATAAATTATAGATAAATAATACTGAGTTCTATCCATGAGAATAATATCTAATAATAGATTGTTGTTATTATTAATATTTGCATAGGATATTGTTGTTGATATTGAAATTTTACTGTTTGGGATTATGCTGGAATTTGATTCAGTCATTATTTGGATATGTTAAAATAAATTTGGATACATGTTTTTAGTAAATTTATTTAAATATGTTTATATGATTGTGTTGATATGTTAATATAATTGATGTGTTGGAGTTGTTGTTGTTAACATGTTTTGTTGTTATATTATTAATGTGTTTGATTTGGTGATGTGTTTGTGATGATAGTGTGACTATGTTAATAATATGTTTGTTTTATTACTGGACATATTTGTTTATTGATGTGTATTTAGTTTGTTTGATATGATAGTGATGTCAATTACTTGCTAAGGATAAGCTGGATCTGGTTTTTTTTCCAGATTGAAAAATTTTGTCATGTAACTTAGAAATATTAATATTGATTGTTGTGATATTGTTTATTATTTGGAGTCCTTTCTCTTGGATTTCCTTTTGAAAAGTCTAGCATTCCTTTGTTTTTTGTCTAGTTTCTAGATTGTTTGATTTATTTGATGGAATCTGGTCAGCAATGATTCTTCTAGTGTCTAGAGAGGTGCAGAATATTGTATATGACTGGATAGAAGCTAGAAGGATTGATGCCGACTTTTCTTTGAGCTTATTGTGAATTGTATTGCTTGTATCTTCTTTTTCCTGTCATAAAATTTGTCTATTTGAAGAAAAAAAAAGAAACAAGCAAGAAGTTGTTAGTAATAAGTATACTAACAAGAGGTTTTACCTTTCTAAACAATTGTTTGTATTTAGTTATAATTTTTTAGGCTTTAATAATTAAAGATAATATATTTTTTGAAAGTTTTTCTCAAAATTACCAAAAAGGCAATTTTAAAAAATTGGAAATTTTGCAAAAAGAGTTTTTTTTTTTATTATAATAATTATTTAAATTAAATTATTTTTTTTCTTTTATTATTATTTACTATAAAAAATATTAGACATTATTTTTTTCAATCTTTTTTCAAATATAATATTGTCGCGGGTCAGGGGTCTATCAGCAGTAACGGCGAAATCCTAGACTTCGCGACACTTCGACAGGGGTATCTG